>WBNM01043315.1:508286-522753 GCA_013399055.1 Ramphastos sulfuratus | reverse complement strand
TGCTTATACTGTGTGTGTGTGATGAACGAGTCTTTAAAGATACAAATTGTGTTGCAAATGTTTTGTGTTTAGAGAGAAGGCTCGGGATTTAGTGCCAGCCTTGTAAATTCTTAATTAGAAGATGGACATTTGTTTCCTCTTTTCTTCAGTTTATTATGTAACTTAGATGCTTATCATGAGTATGTTAGAATCTGTGGGCACAGGAGAGATTTTTGCCACAAGCTTTGAGGAACTGGCAGTGTGTGCAGCCCAGAAAGCAACAAGGAACCAGATGGTGAGTCAGCAGCCCATACAGCAGCTGCTTCTCTGCTGCAGCCCAGAAAAGCAGGAGAGTGTCTGGGTCCCCAGTATGCCTGCCTGGAGGGAATGGTGCTCACGCTGCATTTGAACAAATTGAGTTTCTTGTTTTGCCAACTGGAGGGCAAAGTTGGTGCTTGTAGAAGTGGCCTAATTCTGTTGACATCAGTGAAATTTTGCTTTTTTTGTTTCAGTTGCAGGCTCATTTCCAGTGCTTTCATTTATACTTAATGGAAGAATAGGAGCCAGGGCAATTAACAATGAAGGGCTGCAGTGGAGGAAGGGCCAGATATTATAATTGGGTTCTTTGATCTCTGCAGAGTTTAAACAAATACAAAGAAACCCCTGTGGTGCTTCTCTGAGAGCAGTGATATTTTGAATTCTTACAGTGATTTCTTAAATTTGCTAATTCTCTTGCATGTATTCTGTTTATCTTTGGAGCTTGGATATGGGTCAGTCAGTGAACAGCTGCTCATGGACTAGCCTGGTTGCATGGTCTTCTCTTCCCACAGTGTCTTTGTGCAGATGTTGCCTAGTCTGTGCTTCAAAAACTTGAAACTGTCCGAGGAGGTTCTGCCTTTTCCTTTGGGACATTATTTTATAACTACATGCGTTCACTGTCACAAGTTTTCTCCAGTTTAAGTCCCCATCTTGTCTTTCCATTGAAAGCAGTTCCCCTCTTTCTTTTACTGTCTGGCTCGATGTGATATTTAAATGATTGTAGTCTTTCATTACATTTGCATCTGTCTTACTGCTTATGGAGAAAGTATTCAGGAAGGAGATTCTCTTCAACTGACCTTATTGAGATTGCTAAGGAGTCCTTAGGAGAGGACCTGGGGAAACTGATGTGAAAGCAGGACATTTCTGAGAGAGTGCAAGCAGATTCGGAAATTTTAGGTAGAGATGTGGGCATATTAGGATGTGGAACGAAGAATGAGTGTGTCCATTGGAATGAAGGGATGCTTTCTGTGGGAATAGATCTTGCAGTCAGGAAGGGAAAAGTTAGGAATAACCATATATGGAAAGCAAAAAAAAAAAGCTAGTAGGAGCAATACACCTTGCTCCGTGGGGCTTTATGGCAAGCTTGTGTCTTTTGTAACATCGCTGAAACATGATTCCTTGTAAATAAAGCAACAGCTTGTAAGTCTTGCTGCTATTTATCACGCATCAGAAGTGTGTACTCCTGAGGTCGGTTGCCAAGTGCAGTTAATTTGGCAGGAGAGCTGGTGCTGGCTAGGCACTTCATAGTGCTCCAACAACTGAGAACTTGAGTGGGTAGCCGTTTTTTTCCATGAGGCTTTGAATGTTCTAATTGTTGCCGCAGAGCTGTGGAGGACATGTAGAAATTGCATTTCACACCATGGAAAAGGAAGAGGAGACTCTCAGATTTAGCTGTCTGCTAGTTAAATCTATTTGTATTGATACTAGTCACACTTGAATAGTTTGAAATAGTGTTCCAGTAATCCTTCAAGTGAATCACGAATGTGTATGTACAGAGAGCAGTCGCTGCTGTGTTTGTACAGTAGTTCCATATAGATAATTATGGAACAAGAGCTCTTTAGCTTCCAGGCACTGCATAGTACTTATCCTTTTGCCAGACTGAAGAAGTATTATGTCTTTATGTATACCAGTTTCAGTAGGATCAAACTGAGACTTGATTCTAGTGCTGCACCATATCATCTAGCAATGGAGATGTCTCCCTGGAAGTTACTTATAACCATAAGGCAATGCTCAAGGCATTTACTTTTTAAGTCAGAGCTGTCAGAATGCCACCAATACATTATTTCTTAAAAAGGCACTGAGCTGGGGTTTTCTAGGCATTGAGGAAGTCATGACCAAGTGTAGAATTAATCACCACTGCTGTTCTGTAAGGGAATAAGCAGTCATTAGCCGTACAGGAGTAAGTGGTAAATGAGGTCAAATATGGCAGAGGTTTGTCAGGAGAAGCAATACCAGTACAACCACGTTGTTTGGGTTTTTTGGTAAGACTTTCCAGAGAGGGGAAGAAAAAGAGCATACTTAATCTTACTGATGTCAGCAAAATAGGTTCTATCATGCTGCCTGTGTGGAGAAGGTGAGCGTTAGTACTAGAGCTTAAAGATGGGTAGGGAGGTGAGTCCTAGAGGAAAAGGACGATTGGTAGCAGAGCTCCTCAAGTGTCATGGTCTGTCATCTGTCATTTTCTTTTCTTTTTTTTTTTTTTTTTTCTTTAATAGCACCTGGCATAATGGAATGGAGTCTTGCTGATGAATTTGGGCTTAGAGCAAAAAATTAGGAGTGAATGGGATGGAGAAAATACATGACAGTGAGGTGAGATAAGAATATAGGATGATTGAGATAGGTGTAGATCTATAAAGATAAGCATTAAATACAAGATACAGGATAAAGAATAATAACAGGTAATAATCATACACCTCAGCACTAATAATGAAAATCTGTGATGTGAAAGGGGAGTTCCTCACATTTGGAAATGCCAAGGAAGAAAAGGACATGGGCATACGTGTCAGTGGGATGAGCGTTCTACTTGAAGTAATCATATGACAGTGGATATATGAAGTAGTCTAGTAGGACTGATGACTAACATACTGGTGACCTAGTAGGAAGTACCCTACTCATGGCAGGGAGATTGGAACTTGATGGCCTTTAAGGTTCCTTCCAACCCAAACTATTTTATGATTCTGTGATTTTTCAGTATACTCAGAGAAAGTATGGATGCCTTTGTACAAGAGTCAGTATAGTGTCAGTAACTCATGTTCAAATGGCATTATATTTGTAAAGAAGATTTAAAAAAACAAAACAAGCAAACAAGCAGACTCTTACCAGGTGGAGAAGAGAATGAGGAAAGGAACTGGAACATATTTCCTCTGAGTTTTAGACAGAGAGGAGAGATCAATTACTTTAAATAACAAAACTAATGCAAAAGAAACTGTGTATAAACAGCTTATTAGTAAACTTGGGCAGAAAATTTAGAAGTTTTATAGCTGGAGTCCTCTTTTGTTGAGCATTTCAAGGACAAAGATCAGTTTGAATCCATTGGCCTGCTGCTGACCAGGGTTCTCCTCTCCCTCCCTGTACTCTTTAGTAAGACAATTTGTTGGTTCAGCTGTGCTTAGTACCAGGCAAGGAGTTTTCTGCAATGTTAAAAAAAGAGGGAAAACCTTGCTAGGTGATTGATTGTTCCAGGGAGTTGTGCCTGAAGGGCATTTATGTTCCAAAATCTTTTGTAACGAAGCCTTGCAGTAAAGGGAGTTGAAATTGTTAAAAATTGTCCAGTGCTGCTCCTTATATAATTCTGTAATAAGATGTGAATGCCAGCTGTGCTGAGTAATTAGTACTGAGAAACAGTGTGCAGTGTCTGGCAGCATCTGGCAATAGCTCGCTGAAATTCAACTTGTGCAGTGAATTTTTAGAAGAATGGGAATCTACAGATGTGCTTTATGCTGGTGTACATGCCTTAGATTTAGTCATGTATATGGATTCAGAGGAATTTTCTCTTGAGTACATTCTGAGATAAACCAGAGTGATATTACCGGGAAAAAAGGCAAAAGATTTTGTAGTGTAGAGCTTCCTTGTTAATGTATAGCGTGCTAAACTGTCATTGGGATGAGAGCTGATGCCACAAACAATGCCAAATGTTGCATTAGATACCCATCCGCATAGGGCAAGGTGTTGGACAGTATTGCCTGATTTAGTACTTCTTTTCCTTGAAGTGCAGATAGCCTGTTGGCAGTATTCAGCGCAGCTGACTATTTTCTCCTTTTAACAGTTACTTGAGACAACTCCTATTACATAATAGAATTCCTGTATTCTTGGCCTGTAGCGTATTTGGTAAGACTTTTTTACTCTTTTCTTGGGTCAATTTTCTGAAGAAACTTAGAAATCTTGTTCTAGATTTTGCACCTGTTCAGAAATTTGCTTGGCTACCATCCCATGTCGAGCCTCATGCTCGATGGGGCATGCCATAAGAGCTCCTGAGGCCCATAGGCGTGCTCGCTGTCAGAAAATAATCACCAGACTGCTTGGTACCCTGACCTCTGTGTCCACCCATCATGCAGGCATGAGACCCCCAAGGAGTATTCCCTTCTGTGTAGAGGAACCTGCACAGGCACAGCCATCCACATTCACTGAGCTATAAATCAGGTAGCATCTAAGAATCCTCTTCAGAGTTGTCTCTCTGCCAAGCAGTAGGTGTCAGTGTGCACCCGGCATGCAGTGTGATTCCCGTGCAAGGTAAAACAGCAGGGGCCCTGAAGAAAACGAGACAGTTGCTTTTAGTGAGGTTAGTTTTTGCATAGTGAGAAGGCAGTGTCAAATATAAGTTACCTCATTTAATAGAAGGTCAATTAGATCTCAGCTTCTGAAAATGTGAAGGTGCTGAGGAAACATTAAAAGTGTACCCTCTGTGTGATGGGACATTCCAGTAACTAAGAGCACATATCTTTATTTCTAAATTCACTATTTTCACATTTTATATACAGACACAATCCTTCTCTTTGGGGAATGTGTGTCAAATTAAGTAGCTGTCAAAACAGATCCCATGTGAATCTGTGGTATTGCATGTCACAGCATGCAACAGAATTTCCTAGGTTATGGGTTCAAGTAATATATTCAGGAGGACTTCAGAAATTTCCCACCTTGTGTGTCAAAACCATTTTAACATCCTCTACTTTGCTGGAATGGCAAAATGGTAAGAAGCTTTTGCATCCGTTGAGGCTTTCTTACTGTTGTGCTTGGCTTAAAAAAAAAAAAAAACAAAAAACAAAAAAACAAACCACAAACCCATACCAAACAAAAAAACTCACCACAAAAATCAAACAACAACAACAAAAATAGCAACCAAAAACAAGGAGGGAAAATATCTTTGCTTCCTGAATAAAAGAGATTAATTGTAAATAGATCTCAGCAATGAGTGGCCTTAGTTCTGGTTGCAAGTATAGCTTATAAGCCATTAAGTATTATCAGGAATTAATTCACTGACTCCGTAAATCAAAACACAGTCTGGGAAAATATTATGTCAGTAAGTCAGTTTACACTGGTTGATGTTATTTACTTTGCCTTTTTAATACCTGGATGCTAATATATTTTAATGAATACCGCCTTGAAAGGAAAAAAAAAAAAAAAACCCACAAAACAAAACAGGAGAGAGGTATTGATACCCATCTCAGTTATTTGTCTGCTGTCACCGGGTGCTCCATCCAGACCAAACTGGATAGTGCAGGTATTACATGAGAGAATTCTCACTCCGATGTGTATCTTTTAAGCCTAGAGAGTGCTAGTTAAGGGGAGAGGAGAGATGGAATGTGCTGAAACATGGTGGAAAATACCACTTGGAGTTGAAACAGAATGGGAGAAGAGGCTGTGCAGTAAGTTTGCCTTGCATGTGAAGCAAGATATTATCCAGAGCTGATGCTGCACCGTTGAAAGTGAGCAAAAGAATTCGGTAAACAAGTTTGACAGCACTGGGAAGTGCTAGAGGTCAGACTTCACAAAAGGAAAAGCATGTGGGGTCGTAAGAAGTCAATTCGAAAGTTTATAGTGCTTAAAACAGCTGTGTGCCTTAATGCAAGTTTCTTAGCTGGCTCTCTGAAAGTAAAAGTCCCCAGCACTGGGGAACTTTCCTGTTGCTTTCTGTCACGCAAGGAGAACCATTAATTTCTGTCAAAAGTTGCATGCTCTGCAGCAGCTGCATAATCTAATAAAGACCATGTAGCTTAGGAGATAATTGACCATATGTATCAGTGAAATGGAGCAGATGTGAGGAGAAAATAATTAACCAAAGCAGAACATGAGTTCTCATTGTCCAGGTGATTTACTGAGTAAAGCAGCCCTTCTAAGGCAGCTACCTGGACAGATGAGCAAGCCAAGAGTGCTCTTCCAGGCATGGTTCTACTCACCTGCTCAATGAAGTGGCAGAGTGACTTTTACCACCCAAGAAGTTTGGAAGACCCCACAGAATACACTCTGTCTGGTTGCCTCTCTGGGCTGTGAAATCCTTACAGAGCTGTCTGTGCCTTTCCCTGAGTTTACTGACACACTAAGCCACCTCCTGCTCTGTCTCTGGGAAGGCTCAAACCCTAAAGTTAACATGTAGTTTTCTCCCCTCTACCATTTGATTTGGATATTAAATTTCTTGATGTAAAAAGGATTGTGCAGAGAAAAATCAAGTGATTTAGCAATGTATTGGAATCAAGCTTCAAAATGAAATTACCAACTGAGGAATTAAATTTAGTGTATTTGAAAAAAATTATTTAAAGTCTCCATTTTATTGAGAGTGGGCTAGCAAAACAGCATCACAGGGCTAAGAATAATTTTATATTCTGTATACAAGAGAGCAGTATTTTTAGGGGGAATATAATTAAATGGGAATGACAGAGCTTCATTTTGTAATTGTCTACTCAGGTGGCACCTAGCTGTTTATATAGTTCCTCGTTATTTATCTGTAGCTTGAAAATCACCATATCAGTGGCTCTCAGACAGAATCCAGGTTGTCTGAGTAGGGCTTTTCTAGATACCACAAAGTAATTTTTATGTAGATATGCCTCATTAGAAGAGTTAGTGGACTTAAAACTGAATTGGTGTTAGTAAAGCACAGAGTTAACTGAGAATTAGACAACAATTAGAATGTGTTGGGGTATTCTGAAATAGTTCAATATTCTACTTCAGCATTTTTTGCATTTTTATCTTTTGTTTCTTCTTTTCACTACTTTTTTTGTGTAAAGAATCTGATGTGTTTTCAGCAGTGATGCAAGCAGTTTGCAGACAAATTCACAGCATGAAGTTTTACTCATGTACAGTATTTATCCTTTCAGGAGTTTGCATTTTTGCACAGTATCAATCCTGTTGGAAACAGAGGGAAAAGCTGTTTCCTGGGATTGTCTGTCTTGTCTGATAGGTAGATACACCTATACCTATGGATGTTTTTTAAAAAAATGGAAACAATGCTGTTTCCCCTACCACTACCATTTTCCTGACATGAAAACAGAGAAGAAAGTTGTGATATGAAAGACACCCTTGTCCAGTCAGGATTGCATGTAAATATTACAGGAAGTTGATATAATATTAAGTTACTCCCATATGTGTAGGAGCAGTAACCAGCTTGAGAATTGTATCTTATAATGTGCCTACCACACTAGCATCTCCCTTGCTAATCTGTCTCCCATGGGAGACCAGATCTTAAAAAGTAGTTTCTGGTTGGGAAGAGTTTAAATAGTTTATGTGAGTGAACAGGAGAGCAAACAAGGTGCTTGAAATAAACCCTTCCAATTGCAAAGTCATCCAGTAGTTAATAGCAAAGATACTGTTTGTGGGAAGAGAGAGGTTGTGCAATTTATTTCTTTCCCTATATGCAGATCGCATGTCCTTAATAAATTAAGTACAGGGATGCTTCCCTGTGTGCCTACTGTTCATGAAATCATCTGAATAATACAGTTGCTCTGGTGCTGTGCAGGTAATATGGGACATACTGGCAAATCCTTGACTGTTTTCCTGAAGTCCCACCACTCCAGGGACCTGTGTCTGGGCTGAGGATGAGTGCCAAGCGAGGCTGGGGCTGGAAGGGATGTGCATGTGGTTAGGGCACACTGCTTTACCCACACCCAGCTGAACACTGGAAAGATGAAGCATTTTGCAAGTCTGATTTGCCGGCGGGTATTTGTGGGGTTTGTTTCTTACTACAAGAGTTAGGATGATTTGTTAGCTTTGTTAAACTGGTTGCAGAGGCCCCTCATTTACCCTTCTTGTCTTCTGTTGCCTGCCTTATGCCACAATTGACACTCGAACTGAGGAAAGCCACAGAGTTGTTTGGCTAGCTCTAGATCTCTATGAAGTGTGACATATTCGAGGGAAGCAGAGGGGAAACCTTTGTTTAGTGAAGGGAAGTCAGATGTTGATGGGTCTTTTGCATTGAAATGGTTTGGGAGAAACTGCCGAAGATTGAAAGCAATGAAAGGCTGTTTTGGCAGGAAGTACATGTTGCATCCAGGCTGGCACGTACCCTGGCCACACGTTGCCATTTTATTGGGATATATCAGCCAGTTGTACTGCAAATTCCTCTACTGATAAGGGAATGAGTGGAAATGGAACTCCTAGGTCTGTAATGTAGTCAGCAATGATCGCAGGAAGGATGAATAGGCAAAAAGCATCACCTTATCTGCAGAGCTGAGCCAGCAGGAAGAGGGGGCAAGGTGGGACTCAGCTTGGCAGAGGAAGGAAAACAGTCACAGCTGTGCAAGGTGGCACCTCAACTTGAAGGGATTTAAACAGCAAGCACTGCCAACACCTACAGTCTCATCAGCTCTTCCTGAGCCTGAAAGCTAAGAGAGAGAAAAGGGAATAAGAGCATACATTTTTTGAAAAACGAAAATGGGAAGCAAAGAACATGAATATCAGAGAGAGTGGCAGGAAAATTCTGCAAAGCCTGTATTTTGCTTTTGTCTTCCGTTAATATTTAAAGATTCTTAAATACTAAGTCTCCTTTCACAGTGTATACATTTTCAAGTTGGCCTCAAAAGGCAGGGACTTTTGTGACAGAGCTAAAACAACCTGCAGCAGCATAAAGTCCAAAAGAAAGCAAAAAATTCTGCAAGATGCTGAGGTCTAACTTCCTGTTAGATTTTGGCCTACTGCAAGGAAACGACAGGGAAATTAATTCTTGAGGACATTGGCATTGTCAAAATGTGCCATGTCACCGTGCGAGTGAAAATTCTTCAGTGGGAAAACTCGTGGCATATAAACGCAATTGTCGTTGAGAGGGTTCAGACCTTTAAATCTGAGTGCTGCAAAGAACAAGGGGTTAAAGACCTTATTGTGATAGTTAAATCTAACTTTTCCCCTTTTTTTCCCTTTTTCTCTTTTACACAGTGCCCACATGTCACAAGTCAATAGTAACATTCCTGCTACAGGAGAGTAAGTGTCTCTTTTATAATTTCGTAGCTACCTTTTCTGTATAGTGGAGCTTTTTTAAGTATCTCCAGTTATTCTTTGATTTCTCTATAAGGGTTATTCTTAGACAAGCAAAATAAAGACACTGTTTCCCAAACCAAATCTGCAGTGGAGATAAATCACTTCTGAAGAATTTTCAGGTTCTCTCCTCACACTGTGCTTACAATGTTTTGGTTAGGCAAAATTTGCGTTATTTAGACAAACCATTCACTCTGTGTCATCCCCCTGCTCTTGTTTGCTCCCTTTTGTATCCCAGCAGAGAACAGGGCTTGACATCACTACCAGGTCTGGGAGTAGTAGAGCTAATGAGTTGTCTTCGTTACCAGAGCTGGAAATTCCCAATCACTGATGGGTTTGCAGAGCTGATTCTTCAAATACATGAAACTCAGACATGCTTACTTAGTTAAACCATGTGGGGTTTTGCAGTTGCTAAAATCTCTCAACTTTTTGGGTAACTGCAGTCTTAGCAGACGTAGAGCTCTAGCAAGTTAGCAATAACTTCAGTAAATTCTCTGGAGAAGTCAGCCCAGGTACAGCTTCCTGTGCTCACAACTACTCAGTTGAAAATTAACCAGCAAATTCTGCAAATACCTTTTTTAATTAAGGAAAAAGCACTAGAAGCTATGAATGGACTTCAGACAGGTGCCTTTGAAAAACACGTTCTTCAGCACACTACTTGAAACATTGCAAGAAACAGGGATGAACATAAATATGTTTCAAAATGGTCTTTTCATTAATACAAAATATATAGGTCTTGCCCATTAAAAAAATCCTGTTAGAAAGGAAGGAAATATTACAAGAAAATATCAGTACCAAAATGAAGATTTGATTGTGCTGAAAGTTCAAGTAGTCTCACATCTTTAACTGATGCAACTGCAGAGAGTCCCTTATTGTGGCTTGTGTGGAAACACTCTTTGCTGCAAGTGGGCATGATGGTGATCTCACTCCAGAGTAAGTTATGGCCAACTGTGGATGCATTTGTAGTGCAAGAACAGGGTGAAAACAGCATGAACTAAGAACCAAATCCATGCTTGGTCACCTAGTTAATGAGTAGCTTATGATGAGGTACTGTTTGCCTGTTCCCATCCCTCTGTGAGACAGTAGTGAATCACCTTCTTTCAAATTATCCATTGTCTTACCAAGTTTGGATTGCACAAGAGATTTGACCAGTGTCAGCATGGCAGGGTATCAAATATGATTTTGTCAAGGCAAGGACTATTAAAATGGAGGGTGAAAGTTAGGCACTGATGTCTAAGTATGAAGTAAGTAAAACTGTCTGTTTTACTAAGTTCAAACATCCCTAAAAATAAAAAAAGGGCAAAATGAATTGTGAAGGCTCATCTCTTCTGAGGGACCTGAACATCAAAGTGAAGATTTTGAGTTAGCTTTCTGCAGATGTCACAGCCACAGGACATGTTATACTGCCTTGCCATCATAAAACAGAATCCTCAGATACCCTTGCTTTATTTAATGTTACAGAGAGGGAGCTCCACAAAGTCTTTGAGCTCAATTGACCTTATTTTTCGGCTTGACAGGTATTTAGAGAAGACAATCCGCTCAGCCGTGGAGCAGCATCTCTTTGATGTTCATGGCTCAGGCGGACAGAGTTCAGAGGACTCTGAATCGGGAACATCTTCAGCCTCTTCTAATGTGTCTGCCAGGCAGAGGAGGCGACATCACAAAGAGCAGGAGGAAGCCCGGAGAAACAAAGACATGTACGAGCCTGGTTTCTTTTTGTTGGAAAGTATATTTGATTAAGTGTACCCTAGTCTTGTCCTCTTATCAAGGCAATGCTTAGCTCTGTTACAAAGTTCACTGCCCCTTGACCTGAGTTGAAAGTGCAGAGCAGGTTGGAGTACCTATGCAGCATCCATTGCATCAGCTAGAGCTGGGAAACATAGGGTTTATTATAGGTCATGGAGTGGGGCAAAGCGTGACAAGAATCTGTTTTTTCATGCAGTATTGTAGAGTTTATACTTACAGTATTTGGAATGGTTTGATTAGTTGCTGTAGTGGAAAATCCCAAACACTTTGCCCTATTGCCTATTACTTTCTGTAGATAACAACATTGGATTTAGATGTTTTTCTGAATTCAGAATATCTTAAAAAACGGGATCAAGTTCCCCTTTTATATATGGAGGCACAGCTTATGTTTGGATTTACTGAGAGGACTTGGGAGTTTGTCTGAGAGTAGAAAAATCTTCCTATTGATCAATGAGGATTTCAAGAATTTCTGTCCACCCTTTTACGCTAGGTCTAAACACGATTTAGTGGTGAATTTTGTTAAATGTCCATCAAAGAGTTAAAATAATACCTACTTTTCCTTTCATATTCCTCTACTTGTGACATACATTGTGTGGTAGAAAGGAATCGCCACCACAGCTGTAAACACTTAACCAAGACATCTTTGAGGAACTGTGGCTACAGACTTTGCAAGGCCACGATCTAATCAGTGCTTACACAGCTTTAGCACAGCACTAGCTCTTGTAAAGAATGTGTATACTCGACTTCACTATTGGATTGTTAGGATTTCAAGTTAGATTCCAGAATAAACATGTAGTCTCTTATTTTTTCCTGGGTGCTGCATTCCCCAAATCCTTTTGGATCTGCACCTTTTTATACAGGCACATAACTATCAGTACCTTGTGTTAATATCACAACCACGCTGTTTGCCAAAATGTGTCAGTGCTACTGTTGTAAAAAAAATTTTAAAAACCATAGTTACCAAACGAGAAGCCATTTCCAGAGTGAATGAAGATAACACTGTAAAGGTGGACTGGGAAATTAGGACTTGCAAGTCACCAAATGGCTGGCAGCAGCTCTGAAGTAGTTTTTCTTGTTCAGTAACCCTGCTGACAGGCTTCTCAGGTAAGTAGGTCAGAGACTGGCTAGTGTACGTGTTGGGAAGCATACAGTACTGCAGGGCTTTTTTTGCCAACATGGCATTACAGAGCTCCGTTTAGACATGGCTTACATGGTTGCTCAGGTTCGGACTGTAGACTGGAGCCGAAGACTGAGAGCACATCAGGAATTTTCACTGCTGGCTAGGGTTCAAATTGTCTGCTTGGTTGTCTTAAGTGAGGCTACTAGAGCATCTTTGGGTGAATTATCAAAATCCAAAACCTCATTCTGTTGTTTTGATTGTGAGTGACTTCATCTCTTCGCCTTGTGGTGGATCACAAGAGGATTTGTAATGTCACAAGATGGGACTTTAGATAGGAAGAGTGTTTATCACAAAAACACGTACGTGAGCTCCCAGGCTTTGCAGATTACGTGATCTGCAGGCCGTGTAGATGTAATTGATCTATTCAGGGGGTTGTAAAAACTTCCACAAAGGTAAATATGTTATCTTAGAAGTTTAATCATAGATTTATAATACCTGTTTGTATCTCTCTTCTATCAACAAATCCTAGAGATTCGTGGTCTATAAAATCACCAAAACTTTCTGAGTTTGTTTTGGATCTGGACACTTCGTCGCTCTGATGTTGTCCAGATGCTACAGCATAACTGTCTTTTTTTTTTTATCACATCAGTGCAAGTCTAGATAAATTCTCCCACTGTTTGTGAGAGCGGGCTTTGGAATTTCACAGCAATATATAAGGCATCTGCACATACAACAGTTAGCAAACATAGTATTTTCAATGTCATGTGTTAACAGCCTGACCTGGCAAGGTCAGATGTTGAAGAATGGGATGCATTTTCTTGTTTCCTATAATGTAGTGAAGCGTTGTGTATGTTCATCTTCATTATTGCACAAATTGGAGGGAAGACTACTAAACAGATTGTGAAGGAAAATGCATGCTGAAGGACTGGCAGGCTAACTGCAGGGCAAGGTAATCCATGTGCCAGGCATCTGGAAAACATGCATGAACCCTGCTAGCCCACAGTCCAAGCTAGTGCATCGGTGCTGACTTAAAGCTGGCTATCTCATTCAGTTCCCAACAGAGCAGAGCAGTCCTAACAGTTGTGTTGCCTCTGCAGAGGTGCATTCCCTTTTCTGTTTTGTATCATTCCCAAGCAGGAGTCAAGCATTTGGCTAAAGCCACAGTCCTGCACTTGCATTTGAGAATCTGAGTAAGAGGGCAAATTATGCAGCAAAGGAAATCCTTGGAGTGCAGTTGTGAATCACTTTTCCAAATTAAAATCACGTGTCTCAAAGGAAAATACGTTGCCTATTCCATATAAAAATAGCACAGACAGCCAGGACCTAGTCCAGCTTCCACGTGACGTCAGTGGGATTCCAAGTGTTTGCTTTAGTGGGAAGTTAATCACATTGTAAATGTTGATCCTCACAGCTTTGTCACTTGAAGTATATACACCTGGCTTTCACTCTTTAGTGGGATATAGCATGGCACAGCGTGTGTTGCTGCTGCAGTAGGAAGAACCAGAGATAATGGTGTATTAGGGCACTGAAGATGTTTCTGGAACTGCAGCAGTCACTATGATGCTTTTCTCTATTGTAGTGGGTGAGCATTTTAAACAACTTCTTGTTGTGGTGTGCCTTTTCTTTTTAGGGAAGTCGTCAACAAAGAAAACATTCCCTCTGGATTTGGCAATCTTGAAGACTGTATTCTAGCTGCTCAAGAAGTAGAAAAACTGCAAGAAAACAGCTCTGGATATCTTAGCGAAAGGAATAAACCAAAACGGCAGAAATCCAGCACCAAGCTCTCAGAGCTTAATGACAACCAGGACAGTCCTATGGTAAGCCAGCACAAAGTACTGTATGATGCCTAGTGGGAAAAAGTCTTTTTTATTTCGGTGCACATTTGGTTCCCTTGGGTAGCAAATTTTTGCCTACAACACAAGCATAATGATGATGGATGATCCCCATCCACAAGAAAGGTCGGATGGAGGAACCTGGGAACTACAGGCCTGTCAGCCTGACCTCAGTGCCAGGGAAAGTGGTGGAGCAGATTATCTTAGGGGCAATAACTGCACACCTGAGGGATGGCCAAGGGCTCAGGCCCAGCCAACATGGATTTAGGAAGGGCAGATCCTGCCTCTCCAACCTGCTCTCCTTCTATGATCAGGTGACCTGCCTGGTGGATGTGGGGAGGCCTGTGGATGTGGTCTACCTGGACTTCAGCAAGGCCTTTGACACTGTCCCCCACAGCAAACTGCTGGCTAAGCTGTCAGCTCATGGCTTGGATGGCAACATTCTGTGCTGGGTTAGGAACTGGCTGGAGGGCCGAGCCCAGAGAGTGGTGGTGAATGGTGCCACATCCAGCTG
>WBNM01043315.1:409087-508137 GCA_013399055.1 Ramphastos sulfuratus | reverse complement strand
TCACTGAGAGAGTCATTCCCCACTGGAATGGGCTGCCCAGGGAGGTGGTGGAGTCACCGTCCCTGGAGGTGTTCAAGGCACGTTTGGACGTGGCACTTGGTGCCATGGTCTGGTCTTGAGGTCTGTGGTAGTGGGTTGGACTTGATGATCTTTGAGGTCTCTTCCAACCTTGCTATACTGTGATACTGTGATAAGTGACTCTTTTGAACACTGGAACACACACTTGTGACCTTTGTGATGAAGAAGATCGCATACTGAGGAGTCATGTTTCTTTTATGACCCTCTTGTTCCATCTAACCATTTTCTTCTTCCACAACTTTTTGCCTTTTGTGTTCTGAATACAATGAAGCATTTTGGAAAGAGAAAAAGAAAGTGTTTTTCCTAGTCCTTAAAATTTTTTTTATGTAGGTTTACTTGTATAGGTCAAGTTTATTTTTATATTCCTGCTAAGTTCTGAAAACATAGATCACAAGTGACTTATTGGTAACAAGATGTCAAAGGTGTTTTATGCCTTTTTCCCTAGAGCCTGTTATAGTACTGTGTTGGCAATTTCCAAAACACTTTGGAGCGTGTTGATCCAAAAGATCATCCATCTAGCAAACCAGACCCTGATTATAGCATCAGCAGTTAAGAAACTCCACTGTGCTTTAGTTCAGGGTCTGCTTACAGTGGCAAAATTGCTATGTATCCCAGTACCTGGCATCAGGCATGGGTTACACAGCTACTAGTAACAGTGAAAGCCATGTGAAAATATTGTCCTTCCAGTCTGTGGGACATTTCCTTCAGCTGTACTTCATTAAGTTTCAGAGCTGGCTGTGTGGCAGTGTGTTGGGATGAATTTTGTTTAGGTTACAAAATTCCAACAGTCTGATACTGTTAGCCTGTGCAGAGATTCTAGAGGGAGACAGATTTGGCTTCTCTTTGTGCTAAAAAGGCAGCAAGAAGGTACAAGTTGTAGGTTGTGCTTGGATTTACTGCTCAGTATCAGTAACCTGCTTGTGTGACAGACACACTCTCACTTGGGGTCTTCGCTTATAGCAGTGGAGTTTAACATAGGCAAACACAGGCTTACACTATTTTCTGCAGCTCTTCTCTGTACCTGTAGAATGTAAAAGCTGTTTAAATGAGAATTTGGGTATTTGGGAAAAGAGAGGCTGACAGAAGTGTGGCCCTGAAAAATATATATGAAGTCTTAAAATGTCCTACCTGTGTCCATTGCACTCTGCCCTGTCCCTCATTTTTTGATCTCTAGAGAGGCAAATCCTGAAAGAAACATTAAATGGAGTAACCTTGCACAAAAGCACTTTGACCAAGATGGCTATATGTGGTTTTTGCTTGCTTTGCTAGAGCAAGTGTTGCAGTGACATTGTTAACTGGGACTATCATTATGAAACAACAGCACAGTGCTACGCTCTATCTGAAGAGTAAGGACTGCTCTTTAAGTTTTCATGAGTGCACTTTTTTTTGTACTCCAGAGGTTGTCAGCAGGATGCATGGTTGTTAAGCTTTCTTTTGGCTGCATCTTTGCACTTCAAATAATAACCCAAATTAAGCTACATGCTTGGAGTATTAAAGTACATACCCTGCACCTTAAAATTTACTAATAGACCTTCACCATGTAAACAAGTTTGTGGTGTTGTATCCTCTTTGTTACCATTTCCTGAGCCATCCTGCTTTTCAAAGCCTACAAGAGTATGTAGGACAGTGCATGGAAGCTCTCCTTCTAGCTGTCCAATTGCATCTGACTCAAAAGCATAAATCAGCAGTGGAAAAACTGTCAGTTCCACTTACTCTACCAAACAAGCCAACCACAAAGCATTAAAAACTTGTAACTGCATTTCAGGTACCAGGAGGACTTGAAGAATCATAGTAGGCAAGGTTAAAATGACTGAGTCGTGTCACCTTATGGGGCTGGAGGTGTAGCAGGGGCAGAGGGTTGTGACTGCCCCAAGAAGTCTGTGCACACTGTTCCCTAGGGCCATTCTACTGACTGACTTCCTCCTAGTTAAGAGGGACTTGCCCCAAAACCATGGTAGAGAACCTCCAAAGACTTAGAGGACAACAGTGTTAACGTTCCTCATTGTAGCCAAGACAAATTTCAGAACAAGTTATCATAACCAGTTAGATTTCTTGTTCTACATTTGTATTAGGGCAACTTTAACATTACCTCTGTGCATATGGTAGTGGCATTGCATTCTTCTGCCTATTTAAGAAGAAACTAAGCAAGGATTTGGCTGAGAAGGGGAGTATTTTCTAAGATAAGCATAAGGAGTTTTGCTGGTAAGATGATGATGCTCCCAGGCTCAGCCTCTGTCAGTCTGTAAAATGGGAACTGGTGGGGTACCATGCAGTATTATTCTGTTAGACATTTTGAGGTCATCTAATGAAAGAGATAAAGCAGTGAGCAGCTCAGATTTTTTGCAGGTTATGGGCAATAAAGTGTGTGGGGATTGTTGTTTTTGTTATAAATGTGCTGTGGGCAGTAGTCTGATTGTTTTGTTGTTTCTGTATGCTCTGTCAGATGGCCTGCAGCTTGAATCTGTTTCTCTTTTGTATCTCACTGCCTTTAACATTTACTGTGTTGCAGAGTATGGAAAGCTTTAGCTCATCCAGGCCTACAGACAGAACAGGACACGATGACATGGAAGTTTTATCTGAAGAAAGGTGATTTAATTTTTTTTTTTTTTTTTAATATATTGTATGGGTTTTTTTTCCCTGTTGTAGTACAGCCTAAGAGATTTTGCACCACAGACTGTGAGGATGATATTTAGTTGTGCTTCAGACCAGTACTACCCACCATGTTAGCTTCAAAGTAGAAGTATGTTGAAGGCACTCTGTATGTTGCATGGGCTCTGCCCAGCAGCATATCACAAAGGCTCTTCTCCCAACCCGTTAGGAATAGCATTGAAGATGTTGATGGTGCAGACTTCAAAAGAAGTCAGCTGTGCAGCATGCTCCACACAGTGGACTGCAAGGCCTGTCTCACCTGCCCTCTGGATTAGGAATTCTATTTGAGATTTACTGTTCTGCAAGAGCTGTACTCTGCTTGCTTCAGATGACAGTTTCTCTCTACAGTTATGTTTATTGTGAAGGTTATATTGATTTGTGTGATGGGTTGAAAATTACCCCCCAGTTAAATCACCAGACCAGCTCAGAAGGCTTGGAAGCAAATGAAGCTGTATATTTACAGCAAGCTACAACTTACAAGCATATAATACAATGCATATGTACAAAATATCTTTACAAATATTTACAATTGTTTACAATTGAGAAATAACACAAAAATCCCTCCTGGACAAAGCCCAGAAGGGTTTCCTGCTCCCTCCTCCCTCTCCCTCCCTTCTCCTGTTACCTCCCAGTTGCTTTGTACCAGTGAGAAGGTTAGGACAGAGATAAGGGAAGCAGTGCAAAGCAGAGTTGCAAGGAGACTGAAGCCAAGGACAGGAAGAAGAAAGAATTGTTTATGCACTTGTTTTTTATCCCAATTAGCAAACCAATTAATGATATAGACTTTATTATTCTTTTTACAACCAGTCTTCTAATTTTATTTACATTCTGCACTGAGCTTTTGGGAAAGTCCCGATTTCTCAGTGGGAATTTGCCAGTAAGTCTTAAATTACTACAATTTGGAATAAATTACATGATACTTACAGTTATGTTTATTGTGAAGGTTGTATTGATTTGGAATAAATTACATGATACTTTTCACAAATAGCTCCTGAGAGGATGCAGAAATACATATTTTAGCAGCCTGAAGCACTGCAGCCCAGTGTCCCTTCATTTACTGAATGATTTAGGAAGTGTGCAACAGTGGCAAGAATCTAAAAACCTGTGTGCAGAAGTCTTGCTTGGTTTTGTTGCAAGTCTGGTTTTGTATTTCTAATATGTTGGTTTGTTTTTGTTTGTTTTGTTTTGTTTTTTGTAGCAAAGAAAGTGAAAATGATGAGGTTTTTTTCAGGCACCCTCAGGTTGGTATTTTTATGATTTTATGTTTCAGTTTTGCGGTCTTTAAATGGGCTTTTTAATGAGTGTAAACAAGTAGCTATGCATATACTTCTGTGAAATTTTGTTTCTCCCAGAGAAATGGAATTAGCATTTGTTCTTTCTTTCCCTTCTGCTTTTTAGTTACATAATTTAGGGAGCCTACCCATAAATTAGTTTGGTCATTTATTTATTTATTTTCCCAGTGGGGCCTGTTTCCTTTGAACAAAGGTGTGTGTGATCCATTCGTCTTAGAAAACTGAATCATCTCCTGCTTCTGTCTAAGGGTCAGTGGTTGGGATAAGATGTCAGGAGGGTAAATGTGGCATTCATGGCAACAGGTTTTCTTCTTCAACTTTGCATTTCTGCTCAGCAATCCCCTCCTGCATTTGGTTTGTGTGTTTTGCTTCTCTGAACAGTTAGATAACTTTTATCTAAGACTGGGGTTGGGTTAGATGAACACCTTTGCAGTCATCAGTTCATTTGGGTTTGCTGGAAACAGCACTAGACAGCCAAGCATTTAAAATACCTCTCCTTCAGTTTGGCATGGATTTTACAGGAGCACAGTAAAACAACTGCGGACAATGTCTGGTTTCTTTGGCCACCTGGAGTTAATTGAGAACTGATGGTATTTTTTTACCCTAGCTGCTTCTTGTGGTCTTGTTTTGTGGTAGGGTATTTTTTTGTTTGTTTGTTTTGGGATTGGCTTTGGTTGGGGGGTGGAGGTTGGTTGGGGTTTTTTGGGGGTTTGATGTGGTTTGGGTTTTTTGGGCTTTCTTCAGTTGGTTGGTTTGTTGGTTTTTTTTTAAGTAGAAGTCACTATGCATTTGTTGCCTTTGAAAGACTTTATCTCTGTTAGGTGGTATTTCTAGCAGGAGGGATAAAAGATTATTTGCTAACAGCAAGGCTCTGCCCAGCTGTGTTGTAGCTGGAGAAGTTCATGGGACACTGAAACATGTAACCTCTACAAGGGATGTTGAGTAATGCCTTTTGATCACTGCTCTGACTGGACTTAGATGGATCTCCTGCTTTGCTCCCAGAGGGTCAGTAATCCCCAGTGATCCTGCACTTGGTTGTGAGCCGTTGTGTTTTCCCGAGTGTGGATCTTACAACACCTTGTACCTCATGTACCCACTTGCATCTGGAGAAGATGCTGTCACCACCATGCCATGTGATAGTCCCATTAAGCTTTTAAATTAGTCTGGGGAGGTATGTTTCAGTACAAAGTCATGATCTTAAAATAAACTTCTCCTCTAGGAGAAACTTCTTAAAATTACCTTAAAATAAACTTCTCCTCTAAATTTTAAAATTTAGAATTTTAACTGCAGTAAAATACATAGCCCTAACCCACAGATTGTATAATATAGGAATTACAAGGTCAAGAAAATGCTACATTCCTGCAGGGTAGTTTTACATTCCTTGTCCCTTATAAGCCTTTTGATTAGGGCAGCTTAAAGACATACCTTTTGTAACAAACAACTCATTCAGGATGAGGACGGGACAAGAAGTTTCTTATTCTTTCCTCTTTATCACCCAGTTTACAGTCTGAAGTTACTGGGAAGGGTATTTGGAATTTGCCATAGCTGCCAGTTGTGCAGATTCAGGTCTCTATGAAGCAGTAAAAAATACCTTGAAACATGTCCCAGATGAATTTTTAGTGCTTTAGTAGCCTTCATAATCTGCCCTTTGAAGTAGCTAAGCACCAGAATGTAGACTGGTTTTAAAAACACAAGTTTCAGGTACCCAGGTTGTGATAGGGGAGGGGTGTTTGGAATTCATGCCAACATGGCAACAGTGTAGAAGGGGATTGGCATGACTCAGGAGAAAGGCAGCAGAATGGCTGCATTCTTGCATTACATTGTATTGCCAAGAGGTGCTTAGGGTTGCTTCCTGCTTGTGGTTGTAATGGATAATCAGGTATAGGGGAAGCAAGCCTTTTAAATAGAATTTATTTGAATCCACATATCATTGAATAGAATAAAAGCTTCTGATCAGAATTCAGAGTTCTTTCTCTTGCCATTAATTTCTAGGTGCTTGAGACACTCTTTATGCTGAATCTCCTTTGGAACAGGGAGGATGAAAGCAGCTGATGTATCTATAAGTTGCTTAGATCTGTAGTTACTGGTACCTGCAAAACATGGCTGCAGAGGCAGCTTCCTAAAAGCAGAACTCAAGTTCCTAGTGTACTTTTTATTGGGTTGGTTTGCTGTTGTGATCATGTGTGTAATGCCCACAGTGCGCTGTGACTGCCAACTGCTACTGTGATCATCAACTTGCTGCCTCTTTAGTTTGTAAGAAATTGTGGCACATCCATAGTAAAGCACAAGAGTTCTCCCTTGCTTCCTTCTTGTCCTGGAGATTGGCAACTGGTTGCATCAGGAAATCAAATAGGAAAATAAGTGATGGGAATACTGAATTATCTACCACTCTGTGGGTTTGGAGTGTTAATGGAAGGGAACTTAAACGTCTGCTTTCTTGAGTCTCCTGGGTTTCAGATTGCCTAATGATTTATTCATTGTATTAGAGCAAAGAGAGAAGAGTAACTGGCTGTGGGCACAGCACAGGCCTGTTTGTAAACAGATTTAAAATGCTTCCAACAACTGAAGCAACTTTAGAAGACATTGGTAACAGCTTCCTAATATATCTATAATGGAAATGTTTACCTGTCTAGGGAGTACTCTTATATTTGCTAAGAGTCTTAGTAAGTCAGGAGACTTTACACTTCACAGAAAGACACTGAAGTCTGTAGTTAATATGAGTGGTGGTGACAAGATGGTATTTTCAGGTTGCTCCATTTGAAATTGCGAAATCTAAATAAATTCCACTCTTCATGCTTCTTGATGTTATTAAAAGTAGCACCTAATTTAAAACTTAGTACTTTATTTCTTTCAGCCTTAAACTGCATTTAAATTGGCAGCATAGTATTTTATCAACTGGCACAGTTTGTTCTTTAGTAAACATAGAAGACTGTTCCTGGCCACAGACCAGTCTTTCTGTTTGTTATGTACATTCACTATTTGGATCCTGGCACAAAATTTGTTACTGGACCTTAAGGAAATATTTAAGTCCTCACAACCCGGAAGCAGCTTAAAAGATATTGCATGGTGTATTAGCATTTTTCCATGTACAGCTCCCACAATAAACACATTTGTAATCAGATTTAGTGTCAAGCTGTAATGAGTTGTTAGTGCTTGGCAAACTGTCATCGAGTGTTTCCTTTTGTTAAAATGTTTCCAAAAGGTGATTTAGTGAAATGGAAAGGAAACTAAAACCTTATACAAATGCAATGCAGAACATTCTTTACAAATACAGAGGTGCTCATCACCCAGGGTTTTAGAACCGCAGAACGGCTCACGTTGGAACTGACCTCAAAAGATCACTTGGTCCAACCTATCATGGGAAAGGGAGTCTAGATGAAATTATGAAGCTCCCTGTCCATTTGCAAGGATTGATGAGATTGACTCCAGATAAAAATGTTTATTTGTATAATTTGTCTACTGGGCAGTTTTTTTCTCTCTCTGCATGAAGCTTACTTGTTTTCCTCTGCCCATGAAAGAAGGAAAAAAATAAAAAACCCAAAAAAACCAGCCAAACAAAAAAAAAACACACACACACTCCCCCCCCCAAAAAAAAAAAAAACTTTAACTTTATGCAGATGGAAAGATTTAAATGCGCCTTAGTGGCGTGGACTAAGAATATTGATTTTAGTGTATTTTGACCATGCTTCTGGATGTGCAAGTAAAATACATCCAAATGTACCAGTTGTTTTCTTTGTATCTGTTTTCTTCATACATCAGCATATGCAGATTACTAACTAGATTATCAAAATACCTCTGTGTGTGGGAAATCTGCATGTTGACTACCTTCTAGCCTGTATTTGAGAGAATTATGCCTAAGCTGTTCTTACCAAGATCAAGTAGTTCTTGTATTAATGTAATGCTGTCTGTTTGGAGATCTGTGTGTTTGTTTGTGGGTGTACACATAGCACGCAACGTGTTTAGGTGCATGCTTTACACTTCCTTTTCCCTACTGCCCTCTGTGATGCATTACAGCTAATTTATTTTAGAGTGACAAGAATGCTCGTGTCATCAAGTGCTGTTACAGACAGCACACCCTGTGTGTCTGGATTGTGGGAATGGCAGTGATTTCTGCATAAATGCACACGACGTGTGGTATGTGCAGAGGTGAACAGTGGTGAGACAGCAGTTGCTTCTAAGTAGTGCTAAATGATGAATCATTTGCTTGACAGCATTCTGCTTTTTCTTTTTTTTTCTTTCCTTTTTTCCCAAGTCATTGGATGCTTGTGTGGATTTTTTGGCTTTTTCCCAGAGTCCACACTGCTTCCAGCTGAGATGCCAAACCCCACTGCCGTTTGGATTTGCGCAACGCTGCTTTAATACCCAGAGCTCCTCCATAAATAGTTCTGCTCTCCCCACGCCCAGCTAGAAAACAACCACAGGAAATCAGGGAATGTGCAGCCAGCACAGCTTAGCTGGCACTAATTGATCTGAGCCAGCACAGCCTGCATGAGAGCATTCATGTACGTAACCTGCACTGCTTGCTGTCTACGGCTGCTACCTCAGGAACTCCGGTGCCTGCATTTAGAAGACACCATATTGCTGCAGCCTTACAACAGCAGCGGCGGGTTTGGTTTTGCTCCAAGGACTTACGCTCCTGTAGGAAGTGTACAGAGTCATCACCTCTCTCTCTCTCTCTCTCTCTCTCTCTCTCTCTCNCTCTCTCTCTCTCTCTCTCTCTCTCTCTCTCTCTCTCTCTCTCTCTCTCTCTCTCTTTCTCCCTGTCTTCCTCCCTTTTCATCCCAGTCGATTACTGGAGGCTTTTTCAGCTGTATGCAGTTGTCAGGGCAGGCAGTCTTGGGAAGTTGCAGTGGCTTTCTAAAGGAGGAAAAATCCAAGGAAGGCAGATGGACAGATGTTTTTACCAGTGTGAGTGAGCAATTAGTACATAGGGGTCACTGAGCAGGGGATTTGGAACTGGAAACATCAGGGTCTGTTTGTTTGGATCCTTTTAGCTAAAGGTGTCAGCTTTCTGCTGCTGTGACTACAGGGGGATTTTTTTCCTCTTCTGGCTCCTGAATTTTTTTTTTCCCCTCTCCCATTTCTGCGTGTGTATGGGAATATAGCTGACTTCAAGTATGAAGATTCAAGAGCATCCAAGCATTCCTGAAAACAAGTTGCAGAGAAATCAAGATGCTGATGATCAGGAAAACAGCTTTGTGTCGGAAGTGCCTCGGCTGGATTTGACAGCGCTGTGTGATGACAACAACTGGGAAGGTAGGATTGTGTGATGGCTGGAGTGAGACGAGAGGGAAACCTGAGTGGACTGGGTGTATCTATATGCGATCGTCGGTATCCTTTGCCAAAAACAACAGAAAGCAGTTTTGTCAAGAATATGGAACTGAAAGTCTGGAGAAACTGAAAGTAATATACTGGAATAGGTATTAACTCTTTATTGTCACTTAGGGAAAGAGAATTAATTGATTTATTCTGAAGTAACTTTCTATTGTTGAGTCCCTGAGTGTTTCAGGATAGCTTATGTCTTTGCTGGCTGGTCACTTGAGTTTAAGCTAGAGTGCTCTACATTTCAAATAAATTCAGTATTTCATAGTCTAAAAGGAACTTCCTTTCTTCTCCCCTTTTCTTCCATTTCAGTCACTATTTGGAAATAATTATTGGGATCTGAAAGGCACAACTGGAAAAAAAAAGACTGTCTATCTGCTACTCTGTTTTGGTGGCTCATATCTCCAGAGTGCATGCTTGGTTGGTCATTTGCACTGACTCACTTAGGAGTGAAAAATCTGGGTGAGCTCTGCAGGTGCCACAAGCCTTGATTTCATTTGAAATTTTGATGAAATGAAGGTGACCAGTATCTAGGATCAAACTCTTCTCCAGTTACTGACTGTCTCTGTGAACAAACAAGAGTTCTTCTGTTACTTTGTGCCTTAGGAGCGAAAGAAGGGCTTAGGCAGGGGAGAAACAAGAAAATATAAATACTGTATTTTAACAAATCAAGAGAAGGAAAATGTGTAACTTACTTATGGTGCTGAAGAAACAATCTCTGAAGAACACTGAAAAATTAAGTTCTCCACTGTTGCCTCCACAGCATATGTGACCTAGTATATTTCCCTCTAGGAGGGAAGTAGTTATGACACTTCAGACATGCGTAAAGAAAACCTACAGCTGTAGCTGCCTTTGATTCAGCCTGGTGACTAGTCACCATGGACTGGAGAGAATTTCTCCACTTGCTTGCTAGGTGGGGATTCCCTCAGTGGCATCACCACACATGCAGCATGGCTGATCAGAGTGCCATGGAAGGACTCCCAGGAGGCTGTGGCCACCTTGTGTTTGATGAGATGCAAACTAGCACTGCCCTGAGGAGTCTTGGGCCAGGGTGAGCAAGTCTGTGTTCTCAGAGGCAATGTGTGGCTTCAGCCATCACTGGAGCCTTTGGGAATAATGACTCTTTTTTTTCTTCCTGGATTGCTAATGGGAGTCATATGAATGCACAAAGGGGAGAACACAGCTTCCCTCTGTCTGCCAGTGGCTTTCCCATCATATGAAATAAGTTCCACCTTTTGGTACAGCTCCCTCTTCATAGGCATGCTTTTATGTTTGGATTTGAGCTTTCTTGCCCTGTAAATACGAAACAGGATGACTCTGCTTGAGTAGTGCTTCTCTCTGATCCTTCCCCCATTCTGCTCATACCATTTCACAAAAAGGGGTGCACAGCTGCAGAATAATCATCTGTTGAGGGTGAGAGAGATGTCATCTTTTGGAGTATATGCCTTCCAGAATCCCCATTTCGTTGGCACAGATGGAAGAGCAGCAAAATGGTGCCTTCTGTGTCTCATCAAGGAGACACTGGGTCTTTCCTAGCTGTGGATGTGAAATCAAGCTTACAGCAGCCACAAAGATGTTAACATAACACTCAGACTGCTTCTGCATCTTAAAGCAGAATATGTTGCTGAGATTGTCTTTGCAAGGCAGGGTTGTACCACCTGTCCACAGATCTCACAGCCAGGGCATCCTCTCTTCCCCTGCCAGCCAGCCTGTGTCATTCAAACCTTTACAATGCAAACTGCAGGTCTGGTTGCATTCCAAGTGAAAGGGGAAAGGATTGTGCATCCAAATGCAGTGAACACTGAGTTGTTTATTGCTTTGCTCTAGCAAACATCTTAGGTCCATCTCTCAGAAAATAACCTGTTCCTCCAGGCTGGAGGATTGGCATTTGAAGGCAGGGTCCTCTGTGTCATACTGCAGGAGATACAGAGCATCTAGTGCCCAGAGCAACTGCTGGGATTTTCACAAGTGGCTTGTGAGAATGATTACATGTTGAGGGATTGCCTTCAGCTGTAGCTGTCATTGCCTCCAGTCAAATGTTAGGATAGAGCCTTGAAGAATGGGCACAAAATTGGATGATACAGCCTTGTCCATTGACTAGCTTTTATTTGTCACTCTCCACTGTGTTAAGACCAGAGCTGCCTTAAATGCTGTCATTCAAGGGCACAGAACTGGTAACTACTGCCAGGTGAGCAGGTAGGGGCCTTTGCTTTTTATGTTGCGCTAGATATAATTTTTACCAAAATTATTTAATTTTTTCAAACATTCATCACATAGTCAAATCTGTGCACAAGAACACAGATTTGCTGTACTTCTCCAGGCTGTGTTCCCTTTGCTTAAAACTGAGCAGAGAGAAGGCAGAGAAATTTGCTTCACCGGTGCATAGACTCAGATTCTGCCATGTGCCCCCTTTCTGCATCCACCTTGCCTGCTGCATATAGAGGCATATGCATAGTAGTTGTCAGGCTTTAGTTGTAGTGCAATGTGTGTGAGCAATGCTCCAGCCGAATTCAAATGCTGAACACTTAGCCTAGGTGCACGTCCGTGGTCCAAGAGAAGTATTTTACCAGTGCGCATTTGGCAGATGCAAATCAGATCGTTTCATTCTCAAACTGGATGTGAAGCAAGCTGTCTCTGTGAACTGGGATGTCTGATTGGTAGGCTTGTCTGCTAAGCCAGTCAGTAGGTGCCAGCTGAGAGGGCCTGTGAGCGAGCGTTTCAGAGCTGCTTCCATAGCAAAGGTTTGTAACTGTTGTGGATGATTACGTTTTAGCTGAGTGTCGTGAGCGAGGAGAACAGAGCGTTCCTGCACAGTCCAGCTCTGTCGTGCCGATTTCTTACCAAATGTTTCTAATTGAAGCCCAGAACTTACTATCCCGCCCTCAAAGCAGATCTTGAAGTACGTTGCGCTCCAGAACAGCAGCCTGCAGCTGAACAGGCAGTTCAGTCAATCAGTGCTATCCATGTGATTGCTGCCTGCGCCACTCGATTACCGACGCTTTACAAATCATTCTCTACATGAGATTTCAAGTGGAGTTTGCAGTAACGAGCCCTTACGAAACAGTCGGTGGTCAGTTTTCTGCAAACTTTAAAGCTTAAGAAACCCAACCAAATGCGCAGAAAAAAACAACAGAAGTCTAAACCACAATTTAAACACAAGTATTGCAGCATTGAGACCTTGAGGGTGAAACTGATCTACAAATAGTTTTGACACTGATTTAATCAATACTTTCCCATGGGGGAAAAAAAACCCCAAAAAACCAAAAACAACAACCAAAAAAACCCAAACAGAGTAATGGAAAAAAAGTCCAAAGAGTATGGCAACAGGGAAGTTGGATTTATGTTTACTTTTTTCTACACTGTGGACTTAGACACGTCACTGTATTTGTGTATAGCGCTCTTTAGCATAAGAAATCAAAAGACAATGAAACACGCTGCACTTCTATTACCAAGTGCAGAAAAGAATAATTGCATTGTTTAATGATTTTTATTTTGTAGCATTGGTGTTTGGCAAATGCAATTTTTGTTGTGGTTATGACATATTATCAAAATACAAAGCTGACTTGCAAGCTGAGAGGTGCGTCATCTCAGCAACTGAAAAGGTGTGGTAGCACTTTGAGCCATTCTTTTTGATCTGCCTAGGACAACTACCTCATATTCAGACAAGGATGTTATTTGTAAGATAAGTGATATGAGTTGTTGCTGAGCTGGTGAATGTTTTGGGGATTTAAACTGCTTTATTCTAGGAGAGGTCTTTCTGGGGTCTTTCAAGTGGGATTTTAGTACTAGGACCTCAGGTTTTGTAATTAGTTTAGGTTTTTTAATCCCTTCAGGCCTGCTTTAGTCCACAGCAGCTAAGGTTTAGCCTCCTTTATTTGACAGAGAGGTGTGTGTACAAGCACAGTTAGGAGCATGTATCAGCTGAGTGGCTGCAGAGAGGGAAAGAGAGATGCTTGCGGCACTTTGCTGGCTGCATCTTGAGTGGGATGAGTGTGTGGGCACCCCATTGTTGGCCCTGCAGCCCTCAGTAACCCCGTAGTAAATATACAGCATAATGATGAAAAAAAAAATTATGGTCAGCAAGATGGCTTGGAGCTCACCAGTAACACACCAGTTTGATACAGTTCATCTTTATTCCTTCTTGCATGATACAGGTTTATTAATATCTCCATCCCTGTATGTGGCAGGTTGGCAAAGAAGTTTTTATTGCCTTAGGCATATGTGTGGCCACAGAGTTCTGCAGAGCAACACCTGGCAGATGGCTGACAGCTTTGTTGGAAGATTAGCTGGTTGTGGGATTTTGAGAGGGAGTGCAGCACTTCTGAAGGACTGCAGGCTCTATACCAGTGTATTTCACTTCTGCACAAGTGCAGGAAAAGCATTCCTGAAAGAAATGTGATGAATCTCACCAAGAAATGGAACATTTTTTCACCCTTTCTCTGCACTGATACAACCATGGCAGTTAAATATGCCCAAATGTTTTTTTTTTCCATGAAAGCTTGTCATTATGGAAAACAGGGGAGAATGGTACATGGAAAGAATGTGGAGATGAGTAGAAAACTGAGTTTTCCCTGAGCAAGAGAGATCTGTTCAAGACAGAAGATGAATAAGGGTACTGCTCTGTCAAGTCAATTTTCAAAGGAAAGGTAAAACATTTACATTCTTTACTGAGATTTTATTCTTCAATTAGCAGAGAGGGAAAGGGTGACAACATTAATCCTGATAGCATGCTTCAAACTCGAACCATTAAGTCCAGGAATTTAGCAACCTTCAGAAAAACCTAACACTTGGATAAACGAGTAACAAAAGATATGTAGGAATTGATTGATTATGCACTGTCAGAAAAAGCAACAGTTTACCATTAGCTGGGTCCTGTATATTTCTGCAATCCAGCAATTCCACTGTTTCCAGCTGAAGTGTCTGGCATCAGGCCCAGTATGAGATAGAAGGCAGTTGGACTACACTCAGGTTTGCTTTGTGATCTGATGTAGATAAAAATCCATAATTCCACATGCCTAAGTATGTTCCTGTAATTAATTGCTGTATTACTTTTTTGGGGGTTAGCCATATTACATTCAGATGACATTTTTTCCTTCTAAATACTTACACTCAGCAAGGGAAATAAGTTACCTGTGGAGAAGGGTTGAGAACAGCTGATGTTCTGTATCTATTCTGCCAAAGTTTCTCCTTTTAAGACTTTTTTTTGCCTTCTTAATGCTGTGGATTCTATCTGTGGGCAGTATTTTTAAATCAATAACATAGAAAGTATACTTAATTCTGTCTCTGCCAGTTTGCATAAAGTGTTTTGTTGTCTTTTGGGGCTTGATCAGAGGCTCTTTGAGCCATTGCAATTCCCTGAATGTCACGTGCTATCTGGTATATAAATCCACCTTGGGACAAAGTCACATGCATCCATGCATAATTAATAATGGCTTTGTTAGCTGGTGTGATAGGAGCTTAATTTGCCTTGCCTTTTTGTCCTAAGTTTATTCCATCTATGTAAATCCCATGGAGTTGCAATTTAACAATTTCCAAGGGCAAATTCTGTTTGGAGGCAAGGGTGTATTCCAAAAATTAGAAGTGAGAGATGTTTGGAAGGGTCATGTGCTTCCCTTCACCTCATTCCTGCTGGTCAGATGTGTCACATTTGTTCCTTTTGTGTTACTAGCCATTGTTTTGCTAAAAGAGATCTTGTTGAGTCCCTTCCTGAAATTGTGAGATTCAGGGAATTGAGTGACACCAAAGTGTTGCAGTTTGGCTGATGTATTTGTAGAATCATAGAATAGTAAGGTTGGAAGGGACCTCAAGGATCATCTAGTTCCAACCCCCTGCCATAGGCAGGGACACCTCCCACTAGTACAGGTCACTCAAGGCCTCGTCCAACCTGGCCTTGAACACCTCCAGGGAGGGAGCAGCCACAACCTCCCTGGGCAACCTGTGCCAGTGCCTCACCACCCTCACTGGAAAGAACTTCCTCCTAACATCCAGTCTAAATCTTCCCTCTGCCAGTTTAAACCCATTGCCCCTTGTCCTGTTATTACAAGACCTTGTAAATAGTCCCTCCCCAGCCTTCCTGTAGACCCCCTTCAGATACTGGAAATTTGTATTTGTCCTTTGTTTCACCTTCCTTCTTACCAGATTCCTTGAGCAAAGTATTTCAGGTATTAGGAACTGCCAAGGTTGAACACAGCTTAGAAAAAAAACTGTTGTTCCAGGAATTAACTGAGAGAAGTGCTGGCTGCATAGGCTTTCCAGTCCATAGCAAAACAGCCTACATACCCTTGGGTCTTGCTTACTTCATCAGAATGGCCTCTGCAGGCCAGGCTTGTATGTGCTTCACTTACCACAGCATCTGTCAGAGGATCTTATGCAGAAACCTCCAGCCATGCATTTCATCACTTTGCATGCAGCACCAGCTTCTAAGCAGAGGCGTGCCACTTATATTCCTGTGCTAAGGAAGAAAGGAATAGGAGGAGACCATCATTTGACACTGTGTACAGGCCAAATACCACTGAGCCTGTCTTTACTGAATTGTGGATGATCTTGCGCTGTCCAAATTGTACTTGGGGAGGATGGCAAACGGTGTAGAGATTCTGTAAGGAAATCCTCTTGCAATCCATTCTGAACTATGAAAATGTTCAGCAAAATTAAAGACTGCTTTTTATCCAAAAACTAATAACTTCAAAAGCCCCTTCTCTTCCTGGAAGAACAGACACAGGAAGTAACAAGTCCATAGCTCTGCAGCTGTTCTGGGAGCTTTCTATAAGGCTTTTGTTTTGTTACTTGACTCTGGAACTACTTGTTAGATTTATAAGTTCAAAGCTTGGCTCTTAAACTGTCTAATCCTGTGGTGCTAAGTAGGAGCATGCAAATCAGCTTAGTAAACTATCTGAACACAAAATGCTAGACTCCTTATGGCATCTGGAGGGAGTGATCACAAGATTGAGGCTATTGCTTCACCGTAGGCTCCGCTATGCTAATCAGCAGTGTGAAGCCGGGTTTCCCCATCTCTCCCATTCCACCATCTCCCTATAGAAAATTGCTTTAATTTGCAGCTGGTTAGATCGTTCAGAGGACTGAAGATTTCCTCACTTTTCTATCATGCTGTTAAGCAGCAGGACTGAATGTGAAAGATAAAAGGGGGAAACTCAGACTATATTACCATCGTTATTAATTTACAGGCTAGACACCCTGTAGAACAAGTAATGACGTGAGAAAGTTTTTCCTTACAGACTAGAAGCTGTGTCTTTGGATTTCCAGTTGCAGGCAGCAGGGTCATATTGTAGTTCTGGAGGCTGTGGGAAGACAGTTAATGTGCTATTCATTTACAGCATTTGTGCATCCTGAAAAAGTCCTCCCGTAATCCAGCTGTCTCCATTATACCTGCATGTGCCAGTAAATCTCTTGCCCAGCATAACCGTTTCCTCAAAGGTGCTGGCTGGTGATAGCCTCATTTGGTGTCAGTCTGGGGCAATTACTGGCCGAGCTTTTGGTTGCACCTGGGAGATTTTTTTATGCTTGTGCAGAGTACCCACTGTGGCCAGGCAATGCTTTGTGTTGCTTTGCACACTGAATGTATGTCAGTAATGACCCAAAGAATGCCTGATGACAAGGAGTCACACTCCAGTACAAACAGGGTGCATTAGAAGCTTTGTCTGGAGTCTGTCCTACGTTTAAAACAAAAGCAATAAAACTAGCCTTTGTCTTACTGTTCCCAGAGCCCATCCCTGCTCTTTCCTCATGGCAGCGAGACGGCTTAGACTCAGATGAGGCTCGCCTTTCCCCGCAGGCCGGTCGCTTAATTCGACAGCTTCTGGATGAGGACAGTGATCCTATGCTGTCCCCTCGCTTCTATGCCTATGGACAGAGCCAACAGTACTTGGATGACACAGAAGTGCCTCCTTCCCCTCCCAATTCTCATTCCTTCATGAGGTGGGTTGTGATTTGCCTGTGCTGACACCCAGCTGTAAAGAGTTGGCACAGTTGCATCAAGGAGCATCTCTTTGGATCATATATGCTGGATAGCTGTGCTGCGTTAGGTTTCTGTTCCTGCTGACAAGAAGCTGATAATTTTAGGAAAGTTTTTGGTAACTAATTTCTGGGTTTACGGATTGTTATCTATGGAGTTGACATTGCTCAAAGAGGCTGTCTACAGCATCTTTTGCTATCTGTCACTATGAAGTAGCAACATAGCTTGCTTTCTTCTGTGGGATTTGCCTTTATTTACACAAAGGTTAACTGGCCTTCTCTGCATGAAGATGTACTGTGGCTGTTTGGATAAGTTCTTCCTGCAATGTCTGCTCTTCATAGGAGGCGGAGCTCATCTTTGGGATCTTACGAAGATGACAGAGAGGACCTTACCCCTGCACAACTTACCCGGAGGATTCAGGGACTGAAGAAAAAGATTCGGAGATTTGAGGACAAATTTGAAGAGGAGAGAAAATACAGAGTGAGTCTCTAGCAGCTAAGCATTTTGTATGGAGAGGTGTGCACTAGCGACAAAGAGAAGGGACATCAGGGAAGTCTGTCAAACATACAGAGGGCTCAAAAGCTTTTATTAAACAAAACAAAACAAAAATAATAAAAAGCTGTTGCTCCAAAAAAGAAAATTTGCATTACGTACTATCAGTGCAGGACAAGACACCGTGCCAAAAGCACACACTCCGTGTGTGGGAATAGCTATGTTAAACCTCTGCTTGCATATTTATTCAAGTTCAGCTTAGGGGAAGCACAGTTGCACGTTTCATTTGCATGATGGTAATCCAGGACACCAGTGCATTGCAGAGGAGAGAGCAGCAGCCTTTGTTCCTGAGCAGGAAACAACAGTTGAGTGCTGCTGAGCAGTAGCAGTGTACTGTACTCTAATTATTCCTGACGTGCCCTTCCAATGCACAGAAAGCTTTTTAAGGAACTAAAGCTTTGCATGTGTGCATCTTTGTTGTTGATCTAAACCACAAAGGATTGTACTGAAAGAATCTTGCCTGCAGCACAGAAGATTGGAAGAAATGCTAAGAACTTGCTCTAGCCTAGCATTTGAGTAATTTTGGTGTTTTTAAGTGTAAAGCGGCCTTTGTTGTGGAGACATGCATCCAAGCACTTCTTAGGCAGTTCATGCTAACCTCCTTCTGTTTTGGAGGTGTCCTCTTGTTAGGAAACAGTAGGCGCAAGGATTCCAACATGTATCTGACCCTCTGAGCCACTCCTACAACTTAAATTTTGCTACCAAAAGTTCTGTTTTCTAAAAAGAAAATCAGTATCATGACTGGCAGGAGCAATTAAAGCAAGGTCTGAAACAAGCTGCTCAGAGGTATGCAGGTACCAGTCAGAGCCAGTGCTTTATGTTGGATCCAAATTCTGTTGACCTCTTTTTGTGACATAACGCTTTTTTCAGTGGATCTTTCCTGCTGGTTTAACAGAAATTCAGCATGACTTCTCTTTCCTCCCAGCCTTCCCACAGTGACAAAGCAGCCAACCCTGAAGTGCTCAAATGGACAAATGATTTGGCCAAATTCCGAAAGCAACTTAAAGGTGAGCAGCCACCACTGGTGCACCTTTGGGGGGCACTCAGACTCTACCCCATTTAAATTTGATGCTAGGCAGTGGTCCTGTTACTGTCATATTTTCAAAAAGAAAAATTACTCATCTTCCCCCAAATGTCCCTGCTTAGAGTCAAAACTGAAGCTATCTGAGGAAGACCTTGGCCCTGTTGTGCGTCAGCGGAGCAACACGCTCCCCAAGAGCTTTGGCTCTCAGCTCGAAAAGGACGATGACAAGAAGCAAGACCTGTCAGATAAATCTGCCAAGCCTGCTGTGGAAGCGACCCTTGATTCTATCCAGAAGAAGCTTCAAGAGAAACGAACAGAGACAAACCGACCTGAAGATATCAAGGTACCATGCAGACAGATCAGATTTATGCCTAAGTAGGTAACTTGTGGCTGCACAGTCACTTGTGAAAACCCTGTGGTCTGCTACGTTCAGTCACTAAGTCTACAACCTTTACTTCTGGCACACTTGTTTTGGTTTCTTTTCCTCTGACTTTAGTATCTTGATTTTCTTTTTTTCCCTCCAGAGCTCAGTTTCTGATGAGTATCATTGTTCCTTAACTGGTCCTTGTATATTCCAAGTAACATTTCTGAATGACTGCAATATTTCCTGCCCTGTATTTGGCTATTTCTGGGTTTATGTCCAAAAGCTTTGGCAAATTCTGAGTCTTCCAGTGATTCTGGAGGTTGAGTCATCTCTTTAGTTCTACTTCATTCTAAAGTTGAATGCTTTTCTTTTGGGACATTTTATGTCCCCAGTTGAGAGTTTCACATTGAGCTCAGTTAGATGCTGTATGTAATCTCTGAGGGTTATCAACAGGGAGGTCTTTGTGTCTGAAGTTTCTTATTCCAGAGGTTTGGACAGCCTTGCAAGTGAAGTCCTTGAGTCTGCTGATGTGTCAATTGTGCAGTGCTTTGCAAGAGGGGGGCAGACAGCATTATCTTTTTTTACTAGATCTGCAGAAGAAGAAGATACACACAGCCTGTATTTGGCTGTTTTCTCAAGTTATCAAGAATCCACAGCCTGTCTGTTTAAAGAGGGCCTGTGGTAGTATTTGGTGCAGTGACAGGAGAGAAGGCTTAGTATCGGGCAAGTTTAGTGAGGAAACTCTGGCAAACTTAAGAAAGCCTTCCTCAACTGTCTGCCCCTTTTTGTTGGCTTGATCCCCTTGGCATGTCTGCCAGAGCTTTTCATTCCATAGCAGGACTGGCAGAAGCAGATGGTCTGACTGCACTTCCGTTCTTGGTAAAATGTGTTTGTGACAGCCAAAGCAAAGATGGCAAACTCCGCAAGGGCTACTGGAGTTTGTCTGAGATTTGGAGGAAAAAAGGAAGAAAATGTGGTTTATTGTAGAATTTACACTTTAGATCTTAACTGAAAAAGAGCCACCATCATTAAAAGTTGCCTAGCATTGTTTTTTCAAGGCACACTGATAATGAATAAATCTATCTTATGTTTATAAAATACCCACATATGCAAAGTTGATACGGTTTTAATATGCATGCATTGTGCATAGGCTGCCACTCACAACATTCTGTTTGACAATATAGCTGGGAAGAGAGGACTGGAAGGCAAAGATGAGTCTTCAAAACATTGACAAAATGGTATGACTTCATTTAGGCTACAGATCAGTATTGTTTTGAGTCCAGCAATCTGACTTTTTTTCTCTCTGTTCTCTCTCTCTGCCACTTTTCACAGGACATGACAAGAGATCAGATAGCAGCTGAAAAAGTGGCTCTTCAAAAAGCTTTGCTGTATTATGAAAGCATTCATGGCAGACCGGTATGTACAGCGCTTTTTTTTTTTTTTTTCTTCCTAAGTGCATCGTTATATGTCTTTATCTATAGTAAATGATCCTCCTAAGGCTCCTTTGATGTCATAGTTACTAGGACTTCTTGCTATTCAAACCACATGTGCATCCTCTAATCCACCTCCCTGATCCTTCACTGCCACTGCATAGTCTGTTCTCAGCACACAGCACTGAGCTTGGCAGATTCCTATGGGAGCGAGCCCGCAGGCTGAATGTGCATAGTTTGCCATCATGCTCACCAGGACCTACAGACCGAGTTTGTGGCCCAGCAAACTCACCAGCTTTGCTGGGATACAGTCTACATGGAAATGATGGTGTGTGGTTTCCCATCCAACTAGGAATGTTGCTGTTTGTGAGTATCACTGGCTACCTGGGAAGGCAGGTGTGTCTGTGTTGCTCCTTTTTAGAGAGGCTACAGCACATTTCTCCTGGCAGTCTGCAGAGCAGCACCTGTACCTTGCTATTTGCACAATCCTTTTGTGCCAAAGGATTCATGAAACAAGTTGTCTCCTGAGCATCACAGCTTAAGTTGAGAGGAGATTCTTCCCAAGAAATGAATGTTTTTTCTCATGTGCCAGTGGAAGCAAAGACCTCGAGGTTTCTTGCATGTTTGATCTTAAGAAAGAAAAGGAACAGAAAATGGACAGAGAATTAAGTGTTGTGTCCTGTTGATCCCTGCCCTGGCAGAAACACGCTGCCTTCTCAGGCCACTGAGCTGGCTTTGTATGAATCCCTCTGTTTTCACCGATGACATTATCTTCTTTGCTACCGGCCGTACAGGTGAAGTAACTTAATCTTAGTGCGGTGCTAATTCCTTCAGCAGTGACTTGGGAGCAGCAAATTACTGCTTAAAAGGAGCACTTGATGAGAGCAGCCAACAAATCTGTCATTCTGCCGCTGCATGAGATTCCTGATCCCTCCCTTCCTTGTGATCCTGAATAATTTTCTTCTATGTCCATTTTTTAAAAAAAGTCTATTTTATTGAAATGGTTTCATTAAGTGCTAATATTGTACAGTCACATACCATCAGCTGAAACCAGCATAGTTGTATCAGAGAATGTGCAGGGGGGTTTTGTGTAGAATTGCAAAAGACCAACACAAGGGAATCCACTTAACCTTCCCTTTGTTCTCCATTGGACCAAGTCTGCTGCTTTTACAATGATATAAGTCAACAGCAGCCATCTTATTAAAGTGAACTCACTTAAATTGTTTCTAAAGAGAACAAGCCCAGAGCCTAGCTTGTTAGCATACCTCCCACTTTCTGATGCTTTATTTATACAACTGCTTTTTCATTCCTTTAGTTTTAAGTAAGCAGTCTATACCTAGCAACACTGAACTGCATGGCAAGGAAGACTGCATCTCATCAGCTTTAGCTGTTCCCAGCTCCTGGCAGTACAGCAGTGGAAAAGTACTGAGAGCTTGAGGAGAATGGGGATAGTTGAGCCAAGTATTTGGTTTTTTTCTTGAAGAAATTTAACTAAACAAGAAAAACAACGGAGCTCAGTTTTATTGTGTGGCTGGTTCTTTCTGCACCAGTGATAGGTGAATCTGTAAAGGTGGGACTGAAGTCTTTTAGTTAAGCCATCTCTACAGAAATTCTCATGCTGCTCTAAACAATGTAAGCACCAGTCTGTTCCTCCTATGGCTGTTGTAGAGACCGTTCAAAGTTGCCATGGGGTCACACTGTTCAAATTGATTTTTATATGGAAGCAGTAAAAAAAATCTTGAAATATCTTGAAGAAATAGGCATGACATCAGAATTAGTTAAAGCTTCCCCTCTTAAGAGCTTCATAATCTAAAGTGAGACAAAAGATCTAATGGAAGGACAGTCATAGCATATGGGTCAGACAGTGCTGAATGGGCAGACCTGATGGGAAGGTTGGTTCTGCTGAGTATTCCATGTGTTCGTTTTCTAACCCTGCTGTAACAAAACATTGAAGAAATAAAACCTCACAACGGGTACTTAGTTGGACAGTTAGACTTCCACCTTCCTAGACTAGCTACTGTCTGCTAGGTTTTCCCCTTCCCTTCACTGTCAGTACTACTGAGACTTTGGCCTAGCTTGAATCTGAAAGAAACTCGGAAATTAACACTTGGAGCTGGTAACAGACTCAAGCTAAGAAGGGAATGCAGTTTGCGTCTAGGAGGAGTGGAGTTAGGGACAGAACAGTATAAGGAAGGCTTGAGGTAGGCATCACAGAATTATTCTGTCTTTTCTATGTCCCACAGCCCTGGCACCTTCATCCCTTCACAGCTCTGTGATAACTTCTCCCCAGCAAGGTAGCTGGGAGGACGGGTGGAGCACAGGGGTATGGGGTTAAAAAAACAAAGAACCGGTGCCTTGGAGAGGAAATGAGGAGAAACAGCAAAGATGGAAAGTGAGCTTTTGTGAAACCTGTGGTTTAAGCTTCCCTGGGAAAGTCTCCTTACATTGCAGCTTCCAGTCGTTGCAGCTCATTTCTCTTTTCATGGGTCATAAACACAGCCTCTGACATCCCAGCCACAAGGAGGAGGCCTTGTAATGGTAGGCATGATTACAAGCACAGACAGCTGCTTCTATAGGTCATTTTGTGCTGTGGACTTACAATATCTGCGCTGGTCATTTAAACCACCTGCCTTGTACACTCACATAACAAGACACCCCACAACTTGGGTGCTGTTTCATCTGGCACCCGGGACAAGGATATGCAGTGATGTACATGACCACTTGCTTTACTGGTGTCACAGCTAATGCTGTTAACCTGTCATCCTCATGAACTTCCCTTCAAGCCCCGTCTGACTACCAGCAGTCACAGGGACATGCATTGTAGTGGAGAAACCTGCTGCAGGCTTCATGGATCTCACTTCTCTTTCAGGTTACCAAAAATGAACGGCAGGTGATGAAGCCATTGTATGACAGGTATCGCTTGGTCAAGCAGATCCTCTCCAGAGCCAACACCATCCCTATCATTGTGAGTAGAGCATTCTTCTGGGGGCTGTTTCTTTGGTTTCAAGCAGAGGAAAAAGGAATCACCACACTTTGCATACAACACAATAACTAAGGCCAAGTCCCAGCTTCCCTTATCATTCAAAGACCAGGCAAATAAGTTAATCAGTGACACACCGTATAGTAAAGTCAGGCAAAGCTGGTCAAGGGACTTTAGTGTCCACCAATGAACTGTGAGGCACATCTCACTATGTGTTGTTTCTCCTCTTTCCATTGGGCTGCTGCTGTTATTTCATCATCTTGTGTTTGGCTATAGCCTCACTTCCATTTTCTTACCAATCCACCCTGAGCTGTAGGTCTTCCGTGCTGCTTTATTACACAGGATTGTATGTCAGGAGCACAGACTTGCGTGGGTCTCACAGGAGATAGCAGTCTCCTTGGTTGAGAGAATGCACCAGCAGTCTCCTGACACTTCATTTTCTATTAAAAAGATCCTGCAAGTAGTGGATATTCCCTGATTCAAGGTGATGCTTCGGCAAGGAGGCACTGCCACCAGCAAGGAGTTGAGTGCACCCTTTTATGGAGCAAACACACAATCTCTAATTTCAGACAACTTGTGTCAGCCACTTCTAAAAATATCATGTGATCTAAAAAATACACACAGAATACTTACAGCATGTCTATAGAAAGAGAAGTGTTTTGTCATGGCTCCTGCATTCTATTCTGTCATGTATGATCCTTTCCTGCTGTTCCCAAGCAGTGCTCGCATCTTGGCTTCTTTTTTATAGATGGCCAATGAAATGAGTGGACTGGCACAGCACTACTCAGTGCAGTAACACTGAGAAGCAGGGGGCTTTTTCTGCTAATAGTGGGAGGTGGTCCTGCATTTAAAACAAAACAAAAAGCTGCTCCTTAACTATGCAAAGTATTCCCCAAAATCTGTGCTATGAAGAAGATATTGGCAATCAAGAAGGAAGAAGCATGTAGCTGTACGTGCACAGTTCAACACAAAGTTCTCAAAAGAGAGCTCGGGTCCTGTTTAGATGCAAAACTGAAATTGCACAGCAGCCAGCAGAGAAGAGTCAAGACTGGCTTTCTCAAGCCCCTTGAGTGAGAACAGCAAGAGGCTTATGCAGAACCAGGGTACATTTGAAAATCCATCTCTGCATCATTAGGTGCTTCCGTGGGAAATCGGGCTCCTGAAAAGCAAGCCTGGAGAGTCTAGCTGGGCTTACATTGCAGCTCTGGAGAGCCAAGCAAATAGTGTGTGTGCACAGGCCTCAGGATTGAATTATTTTCTTGCAGCCCAGCTAATATTCTAGTATCCAAGTTTTTTTCTTAGAAGTGTTTGGCAGTGATACCCCTTGCTGAACATCCTGAGAGAAAACTTCCCAAGGTTCAGGGGCTGTGCCAGGCATGCTTTTCTTCTTTTAGAAATAGATTTCTCCTGGCGGTGCAGCCATGAGCTGAGAGTGAATGTGTGGGTGAGAATGAGCTAAGAGCAGGTGGCGAAGGAGAAAGGGGTTCATAATGTAACATACTTGTTAACACCTGTCACAGGGTTCCCCCTCCAGCAAGCGGAGAAGCCCTTTGCTGCAGCCAATTATCGAGGGCGAAACTGCTTCCTTCTTCAAGGAGATAAAGGTGAAGACCTCCAGCTGCTAACTAATTGCTCAGTTTGCGTCAATTTTCCCCTTATACCAATGAAAAAGAATGATTGTTTGATTGATTGGTATTTTTTTTAATCACTGCTGATTTTTTTTTTTGCAGTGTCCTCCTGAAAAATCAGTAGCTGCTTTAAGCTTCACCAGTTCTGATCAATTTTTTCCCTTGTTGTAGATAAAACTACAGTATTTCCTTGGCTTTGCATTCTCTCCCATCCTTCTCCTTCCCCCTACACTTGCACATAATGTATTTGATTTTGCTTTAAAAAAGAAAATTATCACAATTACCTTTGTATGCTGCTTTTTTCCTTGCTTTCCTTCTTTATTTTTAACGGCACTAACTTGTTTTGTGGTGATTTCTCTCACTCCAAAGCTCTGTGGCTTGCACACAGCACTGAAGCAGGAATGAGCTCTCACAAAACTAACACTGGCACGTGGAGCCAGCTGGGGCACTTAGGGGATCCATGCCTGCTCCTATTCACGTGCTTGTTTTATCCAGGGCCCTTTGTCACCACCTCGTGAAGGGTATTTCTAACTAAGTCATGTGAGGATGGATGTTAAGAATGAAATGGTTCTGCTAGTTAACGCTTGGTCAGATTTGGATAGCAGGGTTGTTCTGTTTCTTTCTTGTGTTGCTGTGGGGTTATCTTGGTGGTGAAGACTGCTACAACACTGGGCAGGCACCCAGCATGGAGCTGGGCCCTGGCTCGCTTCTGTTACCTTTGCAATGTAACGGAAAAAATGTGCTTCGGCACTTGGATGGTTTCTGTCTTGGTCGTTTTCTAGCCAGAGTTTGGTTAATGGTGTAAATACTGCAGCCCTACACATCCAAGGTAATTTGGCATTAGGCAGTTACAGTAGATTGTATATTAATGAACTATTCAAGCCATGTATTCATTAAAACCAGATTGCAGACTGAAAATGTTATGCTGCTGTCTGGAGACTGGTCTATCATCACTGAGCTCTCAGCATTTTCTAGATGACTGCTGGATCAGATCTGCAATAGTGGTCCAGTGGGGGCTGCTTCTGGCTGGGTTTGATTGTGGTTTTTTTCCATTTAGCGTGTCTCTCTTTTTCACCTATGCTTGCACTCAGAGTCAAACCCTAGAACTATCAGTTATGGTGATCTCTGATGACCACTATGGCTGGTGCTGTGCCCAGGCTGCATCATACCATCTCGGCAGTATTCTGCAGGGAATACAAACCCTGAAATGTCAAGGTGGCAACCTTAAGGTCATTAACACCTAAGATGGTTAACTCTTTAGTGCGGCTCTGTGAAGCTGCACGTGGCAGCTTTGTATCAAACTATACCCAGAACTAAAGAGAGGAAATTGCCAAAAGGCTTGTGCCCTGTAAGGGCCACTCAGGACAGAGTACTGCCTATCTTGATTCCCCCTGGACACTCTCAGTTTGGGGTTTTTTGTTTTGTTTTGTTTTGTTTGGGTTTCTTTTGGTGGGGCTTTTTTAAGTGTTTGGGAGAGTTGGATAAAAGCTTGAAAGGTGGTCTGAGATGAAGCCTTACCAAACAGTATCTTGACTATTGTCTGTTTTGAAAAAATCATTGGGAAGCTTGCTTGGTGGGAGTGCTGATGATGGGATACTCTGAAGTTTTTAGTTTTGTGACTGTGGAAATTCAGATGCCTCATGGTTGCCTAAAGATCCAAGCAGGTACAAGGCAAATGGATCTAGTCAATGAAAAGCATTCCGGTTCAAGGTGTAAATGCCAGTGCAGTGAGACTCGTGTACAGCAAAGGCCTTAGATGACCATTTCCATTCAAGTTATTGCTAAAATCCTTTTGATTCACACCTTTTTGTTTTAAACAGCGAAATGCTTTGAGAGGTTTCATGACAGCCACATGTAGTGTTTTGGCATCGAGGTCTAAACAAGCCAAATTTCTACACTTTCTTTTCCTCCCATGGGCTTCTATTAGCAGGAGGCTCACTCCGGAGCCTGGGTGCCCTGGAGTGAGGCAAGAAGGATGGGCTCGTGGACATCTATGGGGAGGACACCCTGCATCTGTCCTCAGCAGCAGTTTGAGCAGGTTGTCAACACTGCTTATGAAAGCTGTCCCTTTCCTTTCTTTCCAAAAGGGGAATCCAGAATCAACTTGCTCTACCAGGAATGGGCACAGAAGCTTCTCTTTTAGTGCTAGAGATACTCCTTTACTGGTTTTAATGCATACATTGACTTAGCAAATCCTCCTCCATGCCACAGCAAGATTGGTGTTCTCCTGCTTCAGTCCTAGTTGCCCTTAAGTGGCAAGGCAGGACAACACGCTTGGGGACTGGTAAATGACAGTGAAAGGTGGTGCCCACTCCCCAGCCCAACCTGAAGTTGTTTGCAGCGTTTTATGCCTCCTGTTTAAACTGTGTGCTTCACATCTGCAGAAATGATCTAATCATATGCTAAATACTGCTTGAACTTTTACAAGTTCCCTGCAGGTTTTTCTGAGATGTGTTCAAACTTCTCTGCATCTATTGTTATTATTGTCATTGTTATTGTTACTACTCAAAATTTCTCCTCAGAAAGATGTTTTTCATCTCCAAGCTTCCCTGTTGGTTGTAATTCTCAGCCTGCGGTTTTGCATTGCATTTTCATGGCCTAGAGCTTTAACTTAAAAAAAGAACTCTGGGCAAATTCTGATTTCACGTAAATGTATGCATTTTTTAATCACTGACTTTGAGAATTTAGTGGGACAATGCCACGTTGCAGTGTTACTTTCTCCCTTTTTTTTTTTTGCTTGAATCACAGGAGGAATCTCTTAGAAATAACTGAGCTATTTGCAAGGAATTGTGGTGGGGGGAGAAAGGCAAACAAAATGGCTTCTTTTGATTCCAGGGCAAGAATGTATTTTTGGATACACTTGAAGACTTCAGAGATAGTAGACCTCAAAAGCATTTAAAATTATGCATGTGCTTAGATATCCTCCGTGGCTACAGTTGCATGGTTATAAAATATATATACACATAAATACATAATTAAGAGGCTTACTGTCCATGCTGGCATTTATTGCCTTCCTGTAATGCTCATCCCTCATTCATTATGTTAGACTTGAAAACTACCTTCTAGAAATGTCACTGTAAGCAAAAAATGGTCCCTGGTAATCCAACGGACTTTGCAACAGTGTTGCAGGACCAGGCCTACATTTGCAAGTACTATGAGTTAGCAAGGACCAGGTGCAGCAGACTTTCAAATCGTGTGCTATACATTTTGCAACGAAATCTGAACAGAGACAATTCATCAGTGTACTTTGGGGAAATTGCACTGGGCAGTGTTTCCACTCGAGTTTTTAGTGTATTCCAACCAAACCCCACAGGTCTGATGTTGGGAACACATTAGCAACAGGAGTCCTTTCAAAGTCACTCAGATATCACTCACATCTGGACTGCTGAAAGACTGATCTGTGCTCATTGAGATCACTGTAGGAGCATTTGAAGTCTTGAATTCAGCCAATAGAGGGAGCTGTTGAGCTGCATCTATTGAGAGACTTTCACATTTTAAGCTGTGTGCACGCCAGGTGTATGTAGGGAAAGGCAGAGTCTGGCTGGTATGCTTTAGACAGTTTGCATAATGACTCTGTTTTGATTAACACCAGAATACATAAGAACCCTAGGTATTTTTCCACTCAGTTGTGTTGCCCTTCCGAGTTGGTGATGCAGTTTCTCTGACATGCTTTGGTTATAGGATGTCTTACTGGTGGTTTTCTGGTGTCCTGTACTACTTAGCAGTTAAAGTGCTTGCTCTGCCTATTCACTTTTCATACCTGTCCCCCAATGCATGTGGTGAAAGGAGATAACCTGTTTCTGAGAACGGAGCAATAACCTCTTCTGTTGTGGGGGTGTTCTGTCCCTCTCTGTAGGAGGAAGAGGAGGGATCTGAGGAGGACAGCAATGTGAAGCCAGGTTTCACAATTACCATGAAAACTGATTTCAACGTGCGTAGCTTCTTGGATCAACTAGAAGATGATGCCGACGGCTTTGTTTCCCCAGTGGATGATAAGATGCCATCTAGGAGCAATCAGGATATGGGGCTTTCAAATCTCCATGAAGCATCCATGTATGTTGAATTCACAGGCAACTTCAAAATCATTTCTTGCTAAGTTAGCTTTTTTTTTTTGCTAAAACAGCAGCTATTTTTTTTCCCTCCCATTTATGAACTGAGTCAGATTTTTTTTTTTTTTGCTTTATTTTAAAATACAATAGACCCTCATACGAAAGGGTATGGAAAGAAAGTACCTTGACCTGATACAGACATTAGACTTCTGCATTAACATAGTAGCTCCTCTTCACCAGTGGCAAGCCTTTATCACGAAAATAACCCAGTGGTCTGTAGGGTTTTCAAGGTTTCAGACAAGTAAAGCTAAATTAGCTGTGCTGGTTTCAAGAACCTAGCTCTGATGCAGGTACACACAGGTTGTAGCCTTAAGTTGTGACCACAGGATCTTGATCCTGTGAAAGTTGCCAAAACCAGCAAGAAGTCAGTGCTAAATTGTGTAGTGTATGCCTGACCTCCTTAGAGGCCTCAGCGTAAGTGTACGATCATTTTGCTGAGCTACGTTCAGAGCTTTTCGTTGCAAGCAACATCAGGCTGCCCGAGCTGCCTGCAGGAGCAGCTCTGCTGCTTGGCACACACAGAGCCATACATTTGCAGATTTACTGGATGTTTCCTGTTATAATTGTGTGTGGATGAATAATCTTGTTTATATTTAAACCCAACAGCCCTGAACTCTTAGAGCAGCTCCAAGAAGTCAGGGAAGAGAAGAAACGCATCAGAAAAAAATTGAGAGACTTTGAAGATAACTTTTTCCGACAAAACGGAAGGTAATAATTTCTCAGTTGTCTCTGTCCTTCAACTGCTTTCGATCTGTGTTGGCATCTACAAAGACCTCCAAATACAGAAAGTTACCTGAATTGACTGTTATGTATTTCTTCTTCATGAGTGTTTTACCTACATTCATTACAGTTGTCCATTGAAATGAATCCTTTCCACCCTGCCCACTCCTCACCATTGCCCCCAGGAACCTCAGGGATCATAAACTCTTTGAGGACATTGTCTTAGGACAAGCAGAGGGAATAGAAAGTAGAAGTTGTGACAATCCATCTGCCTCTAGCATAGCTGCCAGGAATGATGGAAGCATTTCTCAGTGAGAGAGTAACTGACTTTTTCCTAATGACATCTGTTTAAGGTTTCTGTCCTGTTCTAGCTTGTCTAAGGTACTGAGACAGTACTTCAACAAGTACTTCTGCTTTAGTGTAGCAGGCTTTATTGTTTTCAGAAAACGTCTCTCATTAATGAGCTGATAGAATGTTCCCATATATTTATACTCTTAACTTACCCTGTTAAGTTTTCTGCCACCAGCCATCATCCTTAAAGCTTCTTGTAAAATCAGGGAAAAGTCAGAAGTTTCATGTAAGCTAAGAGAAATCTGATCAGTTGTCATCTTCCACTTTCACGAGTGTGCCTGTTCATGCACATGATGTGATGCCAAGCCAGGAGCAGCTCTGTTTTGTTTTGCTGTGCTAGCAGGCTGACATTCAGATGTCTCCTGAAATGTTTTTCAACTGCTACGTCAGGGCTGGGAGTTGCAGAGAAGTGAGGCATGCTTCAAGTAAGGTTTTCCATTTGGAACCATGAGATACTGTGTTAAGCCTCAATGCGAGTGGTTTTTCCTACTTTTAAAGGATAAAAGGGAGGAGGAGAGGAGCTGCTTTATAGGTCTGGTCAAGAATTGGAGGGAGAGTACTGAGGGGAAGACATCTTGTTAAAGAAATTCTCATGATCTGCTTTCACTCCCACTAGGAACGTGCAGAAAGAAGACCGCACTCCCATGGCTGAAGAGTACAATGAGTACAAGCAAATTAAGGCCAAGCTGAGGCTGCTGGAGGTCCTAATCAGTAAAAGAGATATCAGTTCCAAGGTCATGTAAAAGAGGAGATTGATTTTGCCAATAAACAAAGAAGAGTGTAAATGGACAAATGCATGAAGTCGATGCAGTGGGAGCCTGGCTGGGGAGAGCTGAGCTGCTCCCCAGGAACTGAAGGGCCATTCCCACAGGCGGGAGGGGGGCGAAAGGTGGCTTCCCATCACTCTGCACTTGATGTTGTCCACTCTTTCTCCAGGCCTGATGCCCAGAATGGAGTTTGCCAGTAGGAGACATCATGATGTCACCGAAGGGATCCTTCTGTTTTGATTTGCTTACAGATTCTGTAATTTAGAGTATCAAAGCAGCCATGCTATTATTTTTTCCCAGGATATCATAGCAAGAGGCAAAGTAGAATGAATAGTGATTAAATCATCAAATAGCTTCTCCTTTACTTCAACAGACAAGTGCCCTGGCTGATCTCATGTGCAGGCACAGGTCAGATGATAGAATGAGTACTGTTCTCTTGTAGCTACAGTGAAGATTTGTTAAGACTTCTGACCTGACTGTTTGGAGTCCAGCATTTTCTGTTGCTCTAGATAAATGCTGTAAGGATCTCCTGGTCAACACTCAGAGCTGGTGTGTTACAGTTTTGCCTAGGCTTGAGCTGGGTTTCCTTCCCACTTTTAAAGGCCAGTTCAACTGAAGTAGAAGAAAGGATTTGCATCTGTTTAGGGTAGGAAGCCAATGAGCCACGCAGCCAAATTCTTGCTGGCTCCTTCTGCTTGGAAGGTGCTACTGTAACTGTTTAGGAAACTGGGAGGAAAAGAGGATTTAAAAGCTTTAAGCCAGAATCCCTTGGGATTTCAGTAGCTGATCAGCTAAATGCTTGGTGTCAGGTATCTGGAAGATCCCCCCCTCTAGTGTGTGGGTGTCTCATCATCTGATACAGACCTAAGAGTCCAGGCTGAACAGTCCATGAGAGCATCATACTCAGTAGCCTAAATTATGGGGTTTGTGTACACCATCAGTCAGACTGTGTGGGCTGCAGCTATGACACTGTGATAGTGACCACAGAGGATGGACTTTTCTTCCAGGCATGTACTGGTGGTATACCAGCACAGGGGATGCTGCAGGGAACTAAAGGCATGGAGCCATGCTCTGCCTGTAGAAATGGCCCATGGCTCAGGTGCACCTATTGATAATTCAGCATTTTTTGTTAGGACTTTCACAGAAGGTGGTCCTGGGACGCCTGAATCAGTTGGTCATGTTAGACAGATGCTGCCTGAAGGAGTGAAAAAGCAGCAAATTGAGGAACACACGAAGTAGCTGAGGGCTTGCAGTTCTGCAGTCCCGGATCACCTGGCCTCACTCTCCCACTCCAGAGGCTTGTGTGCAGGAACTCATTCTGCCCTCAGCCAGGGCTCAATCCTGATGTCCCAGAGAGAGCATTTCTGTCATGCTTGCTTTTGTGTTGATCCGCTATGGAGCTCAGGTGCAGAAACCAAATGGCTGACATCAAATGCAGTGATAGTCATCACAGCCAGCTCTCATGTAAGTCACACTAGAGGAGGCAAAAGGACCTCCGGAACAACTTCTCCCCCTTTCCTTCCTTTATATGGGCAAGTGGGCTCACAAATTGGTGTATTTGGGTTGTGGTGCTCAAACTTACCTTCCACTTGCTGTATGTGCTATCTTAATTCTTGCCAAAACTGATGCTGAGGATGTTTTGGTCTTTTCAGCATCATCACATAAGCACTTCAAAAGGCAGTCTACTCCCAGAGGGTTTGCACAATTCCTGTTACTAGTCTGGATGGGCAAGGTAGTGGTGTGCGTTAGTGAAAGCACTTCAGAGCAGAACTCCCGGATCTGGGTTTTTTACACCAATTGCAGAATTGCCTGTTCCATGTACAATCAGTGAAGACTGAGTTTCTGTTTCCAGAGAGTCCAGAGGACTTGGGTGCTGACCTGGAGCTTAGCTTTTCAGCCATGTCCAGTTTCCATCAATTCTGCTGTGAGGCTCAGCCTCCACAAAACTGATGCTTTGAGTGTGTTAACAGGGCTGACACCTGTGTTCAAAAGCTGCTTGTGAAGATGTCTGTCTGAACTCTGTTTGAACACAGGGCAGCCCAGGAAAAGAGAGCTGTGCCCTTCTCCCTCAGCCAGCTCTTGCCCTCTCTTCCTCTCCGAGTCCGTAATCCGCTCTGCCTAGTCATTTTAGATAAAGCAGCTGAGCCTTAGAGTGGCTGCGGTGTCACTCTGCTAGTGGAAGCGTCGGATGAGAGAGGAAGTTTGGCAACGAAAAAGTCCTTAGCTGTGGCTCAGCTTTGTATTGTTCAGGCCCAGTTCAGCAAAGCAAAAACATGCATGGTGAGCATATGCCTCAGGCTGGCCTGCATTTGGGATTCTGCTGAATTGTGATGAACTAGAGTTTGGGCACTTTGCTGAATCTGGGCCTGGACAATTTCACATGGACAAGAGAAGCAGCTTCTGCCCTTTTTTCCAGTGGGCCAAGGCCTCCCAGGAGCAAGCATGTTTTCTCTGCTTATTTTTACAAAGCCTGTTTGCACTGTGTACTGATGAAGTACCTGTTTTGCTGGGGTGTGCCCCTAACAAGTCTTGATAAATGATATGTAGGGAACAGTCTGTTTTATTTTTTAACTGATGAGACTGTAGCATTTTCTGATGCTTAGTTAATGCTGTTTACATGGTACATTGCTAGAACTTCAGATAGTTTATATGAAATGTAAGTACAATTATGCACTTTAGAGAGTTTATATTTTTTGAACTTTGAAAGCTGAAAGTAACAAAACCTGTTAACTGATTGTACATTAAAAGGAAAAAAAATGCAAAAAACCACACCCAGACATCTCTGTTTTTAAACTTTTCAAGTGTTTTCCTGTGGCAAAAAAAAAAAAAAAACCAAACAATTAAACAAACCATGGCTTGCCTCATTGTGAAGCCAGCTGCTGGGAATGGCTGTGGCAGAGAAGGGAATTTTAAAATTCCAGTCCTGGGAAGACGCTGTAGCAATGCTCAGTGTTCTGTCCTGGGGTAGCAGATGCTGCAATTCCCCTCCCCAAAGCCTGCACAGGAGGAGGGCCCCAAGGCCTGAGCACTAAAATGTTGTGTTTATGTCTGCCACAGATGATTTGACTTCCCACTAACCACAAACAGCCAGAAATGGTTTGCCCTGTCACACTCCTCAAAGTCCATCCAAGCAACTTTTTGTTTGATCATTTTTCTATGCCAACATCAATCTGTTTACCAGAGAACATTAAATACAAGACTGTGTGTTTAAAAGGTGTGAAGTACTGTACAAAAGTGTACTTTATGTGATATAAATAAGCTGTTTAGTAGAAGACAACCTGTTTCCAGGTCACTAGAACAAACTGTGCTGTAGGAGGGCAGTGCTGGGCTTTCCATCTACTGGGGCTGTTCTAGATGCATGTCTGTGTTACCACAGAGTGGTAGAATAAGTCATCGTGGTTTATTTCAATGATGATGCTGAGCGGGTTATGGACAAAGTAAGACTGTAAGAGTTAAAGACGGAGGAAAAACTTGTCCTTACAAGCTGCCATTTGCATTACTCCTCAGTGACCAGTCAAATAATGAATGTCTGTGTTAAAAGCAGTGAAATTAAAGCAATTTATCTTTTAATCATTCTGCAAAGACATTGTTATTCCTGGCATGTGCCAGGTTTGGAGGGTAAGGGCTGCCAGACACCCTTCAGCCTGAGGTGCTTCCTGAGTCCTCTTTGGAGATGCCTGCAAATATTGAAAGAAGCTGCTGAAGCCAGAGCCAAGCTGTAGCCTGTGATTGTCCTCACAGTGCCTGGAGTCAAAGCTAGCCCTGTTCATGGGATGGTGCCAGCTGCTGGTCCAGTGCTGGGGCTGAAGTGGTGGCTTGTCAGCACTCACTGCTACCAGTAGTCTTTGCTGGCTGATGGCAACGGCACAGCTGCCAGAGGCTAGGCACCTGCCATGGGTTTTGTCTGAAGACCAGCTGGTGCTGGTGCAACAGGGTGCAGAGTTGTACTTCAACTTAACTTCAGTTTCACTATTTCTGTTTCCCATCTCTCAGGGAAGGGAGACAAGGATTTGTCGCTTGAGTCCAGGCTCATTTCTCTAAGCCAAGGCAGCAGATGTGCAGATGGGGAAGTTAATTTTGCATTTGAAAACTATCAAGCAATGCATTCATTGGCCCTCTCCTATGACACAACTTGGTGGCAAGGGTGGCTCACTTCCTATTTCTGGATGCTGCTGTGTTCCTGAAGGGCATATTTCTTATCCCCATGGATGCACTTGCAAAGTGACTTCCGGTTTGGCAGAGGACACAAACTCCAGCAATATTCCCTGCACTTGTTACCAAAAGTACTGTTTGCACTAGGAGCATCAGCAGAACCAGAGTAAAACCTGGGCCACAGGCCTGCTGCATGCCTCACAGACTGGGCTGCTTTCATGGTTATATTGTAGGAAGTGACGTTCATCTGCCAGGTTAACAGCCATGGTGGTTTCTGCTCCTTGCTGGCCCAAAACAAATCGAATGCTGTGTGGTGGTACAACTGTGTGCTGGTGTACAGCTGTGCAGTGGCTGTGCCAGAGGTTACACACTCACATGTATACTGTGTATACTATACACACAGCTACAACGCTGGAGCAGAAGCACTACCCTACATGCACCATACACTCTATACACAAAAGATACATTCTATGCTCGCTGTTATACAACCATCTATAGACTTTTCACAATTGCACAACACATCACACACTAGAGATCTTACAGGGTGTTTGTATACAGACTATATAGCAGCATGTGCATACACCTGTATGTACACATGGATCCATTCATATCCATCTGACAGGCTCAGATTGGAAGTGACCTTGAACAACCCCAGGGAGGACACATCCACAACCTCCCTGGGAAGCCTGTTCCAGAGTCCCACCACCCTTGCACTAAAAAACTTCTTCCTCAGATCCAGTCTAACCCTGCTCTCCCTCAGCTTCACACCATTCCACCTTGTCCTGTCTCTTGAAAACCTTAGGAAAAGTTCCTCTGCAGACTTCCTGTAGGATCCCTTCAGGTACTGGAGGGCAGCTGTAAGGTCCCCCTGGAAGCTCATCTTCCCTAGGCTGAAAAACCTTCCTTCATAAGCTCCAAGTTGAAACCATAACACAGGCTTTCCGTCATGTGGGCTTAAGCCAGTAAAATTACTATATTTGCTTACACTAACGATGTCTCAAAGCACTGGGGAGCCAGGCAAGCACAAGGCCCCGTGATTGCTGGCTGAATCCTCAGGCTACAGGTCACAGCAGCTGACCAGTGTGTGCTGAGCTCCTGTTCTCCAGGCCTGTGCTGGAGCAAGGGGGTATGAATTCCCTGAGCAAAGAGGGCAAGGGACCCTGGTGGCCAAGGGAGCGTCTCAGCTGCTAAACTACATCCCGGGCAGAGGCAAGCACAGACACACACACTCACTCTCCATCTGGCAGTGCAGCTCCTGCAGGGCTGTGTGGCCAGGCTGGAGAAGCCGCAGACTGAAAATGGCGCTCTTACATGCCATGAGGACTGACACTCTGCTGCACAGCCTTCTGCCTGTGGGGACGAAGGGATAGGGGTAGATACGATGCATGTCCAGTATCAATGCTCAGCACGTCCATTGAAGACTTACCAGACTGTGGGTGAGCCAAGACACGTAGATAAAACTCCTCCTGCTCTGTCTGTGGAACCAGCAAGTCCGCCGAGGCTGTGGCTGTGTCCTGCCTTGCTCTATTTTGCCAACCAGCACACAGGGCCTAAGCCGGGTGAAAAAGGGGAAGGGCAACATTTGATTGACACAAGCAAGAAGAGGACCGACTGAGATGCTCACCAGCAGCAGGGCCAAGGCAGAGGAAAGCAGCAATCTGCTTCCACATGCTCAGAGGTAGAACAAGACCAGTGGGAGAGGTAGAGCTGGTGCCTGAGGCAGCCTTTCCTTTGCCTCCTGACACAAAGGCAGCCACTCATTCAGAATTAAACATCAAATTTATTGCATAATACTGTACTATGTACACACACATCGAAAATAAACATTTGATATAATTGTATATTTGTTTTCAATGCTGCATTAGAAAGAGGCTGGAGGGCTCTCAGTGTAGCCCACAGCTTGTCTTTAAAAAAACCCAGGAGCCTAAAACCTTTTATTATGAGGTGCAAAGTTCAATACCCTATATTGAACATGGTGCATAAATACTATGTCCTAACAACGAGTCAATGTCAAAACCACCCTAGGCTTAAAATGAGATTTACATCAAGACCTGAAAAATGAGGGTGGTAAGGTGAATGGAGATCATTCAAACTTCATTAAATTGGGGGGGGGGGGGGCAGGGAGGTGTTGTGATGATGAAACTAGGGAAAGAGGATTAAGGCTCTCCAATGCTACAGGATAGATTTAGGTAATGATTTTGCCTACTCAAGTCCCATTGTGCACTTCCAGTCTACTTTGCACAGATTGTCTTTTAGGGCCCCCCAGCAAAACAGCTGTCAAGTGAAAGGGCTCCTCTCAGCAAGCAGCAAAATAAAGTAACCCTAACTACAAAAATAAACCAGCCTCCAAACAGAGTTGTCACTCAGATGTGGATCTCAGGCCTATTTCTTTGATCTGATGTGAGTAGAGAGTTTTTAGGTACCTCATACATTCTCACAGCCCCACACACTAACACACACACACACACATACACACAACATTCGCACACATGGCTCCTCTGGAGAAAGGTGGCAGTGGTAAAAACTGCCACCTCACCTTCTACTGGAGTAACACCTCTGCCTGCACGGAAAAACAGGATGCAGCAAAGCCCACCCATCTAAACTGTCAGCTTGCCAAGGCAGAAACACAACACAAAGAGAGATGCCATTTGAGAAACCCATTATGATAGGTAGAATTTGTCTTTCCACAAGCCTGAACACAAACTCCACTCCAGCAGAGTCTGAGGCTTCTTTAAGAAGACACTGCTTGGAAAACAGAATTCAAGACAAGGGTGTCAAAACCAAGCTAATCCTTCCAAACCACCTCCATGAGACAGCCTGGTGCAAAAAAAGACAGAGCACCACAAATACATGGTCCTAGAGGTCAGAAATGACATCCCAGCCCAGTACCATCTGCCAAGGACCAAAAGGGGAGAGGAGGTAATTCCATTCAAAGCAAGCAAGAACCAGCTTGCATTTTAAAAAGGGAGGGGGGAAAAGAGTGTAGAGAAAATCACAGCTTTTCAAAAAAGGAAAGTCTCCTGTTAGCCTTTCAAAAAGCAGATCACTAATTGATCCTCGGTTTCCACCACAGCCTAAATGCAAGGAACATCAAAGTATTTAAACTGGGGTAAAAGGAGAGGTAAGTATGTGTGCAGGAGAAATAAAAGCAAACTACAAGGAAGTGCCAGGAAGGCAGTGATGTCAAGCTGGAGGGGAAACAAAAGTGCCCCCTGAACTTTGTTCAGTAGGTGAGAATATTAGAAGCAACAGCCTCTCCCTGTTGAAGCCCCACAAAATGCCGGCAGCAGCAGGCTGAAACTGCGTCATCACAATCTATTATTATTATAACTAATTATATTCTCAAAAGAAAAGAGTTCTGAACCGTTCCCTTACAAAAATAAAGCCGAGCCCATCATTTTCTTCCTCTGTACCCAAGTGTTTGTGCCTCTCCTACCCCGCTCAAGCTAGGCTAAAGCCCTCGTAGTGATCAATGGCTTGCACCAGCCGGGCGCTGAGGATCTCCTTGCTGCTGTACTTGGGCAGGTCCAGGAGGTTGTAGCAGGTGTGTGCCACCGGCAGGTACTGCTCTCCACTGGTCGTGGACTGGATGACGATGCGCAGGCTGGACATGCCGTAGATGGGAATGCGGTCACTGCCCGTCAGAAACACTAGGAGAAGCAGAGGGGAGGTTGGACAGCTAGGGCAGGAGACCTCACACTGAGGGCTGCACCTGAAGGCAAACGCCATCCCCATCCACACGGTGGGACTCTGGAGGGGCTGAGATGCTGACTGACCTTCATGCACAGGACATGGCTGGCCTCACAGAGGCGGTACACAAAAGGTTAAGAGTGCACACTGGGCACTGACCACCTGGCAACACAAATGGAAGGATGCTGCGCTCCCTTGTGAAGCTGCATGGGATTTTGTAGTGCAGATACCACCCAGTGATTTTGAAGGTAAAAGTGAATACAAATTAAAACAAGAGGGACAAGAGGGAGAAAACAGAAAAACAGATTATCTGCCTAATAGGTGACTCAGGATAACTCAGCCATTCATGCTGGACCATTTTCTATCACTTAACGCAACATGCCATAGCCCTGGAGCTCTGTAGACACTCCTACCTGAGTCTGCATGTTCAGGAGAAACTGCACACCACTGTAAGATACTTACAGAGAAATTTCTTCTTCTTTTCCAAGGGAAATGCATGAAAGGTTTCCCAAAACATTCTGACAGTCGGGTGTGTCGCGGTGTAGTCTCCCTTATAGACAGCGCTCTATTAAAACCCAAAAAGTCACATCACTCCACCTGGCACTAGAAAGCAAACTCAGAACTGCTGAGTTCTGACTAAGCAGAACTCAGACTTGATCTCCTCTGGTATCTAACACCAAATCGATGTCCAGCAGTTACAGAACAGGTTGTGGGCAATTGCATGGCTCAAAGACCCAGCAAAAGGCTCTGCTAGCTATATGTGGAGGGCAGGTATTAAGTTTCCAGTTATCAAGCTAGCCACATGTGTCGTGAGGAATCCTGGAGTATCTGTTCACAGGCTGGACTCATGGACAGGATCATGTGTTCTGCACTGCAAAGCCACTTTCACTGCTGAGGCAGAGCAAGTTACTTGCTGATCTATGCATTTTTAGACTGTGCATCTTCAAGGGGTGTCCAGTCCCCTTTGAACCCTTGGCTGTGTACTTCTTGCCCTTGTGCAGTGAAGCGAGTTTTTCTGTGAATAAACACCCTGACTTTGTCTCTTCCCTCCAGTCTTAGGTTTCATCCCAGAAAGATAACAGATGGAACTCCTTCTCACCTGTCCTTTTTCATCCTAAATTTCCTCCCTGAGCTTTATCAGCAGCAAGATAGCCCAGTAAGAAACTTTTCATGTGAATGATGTCAAGGTATACAAGAAGCATTTAAAAAAAGGAAAAATTAAGATAAAAAAGCATCAGTGGCTTATCACATCTCATGTCCCAGGCTAGCGTCCACCTCATGCAACTGTGCAGTCCTGGTGCTTGTGAAAAAGAAAATAAACATAACACGAGGGAAGCTTTACCTCCTCCAGTTCCTCCCAGTTGTAGTTACTGTTTCCAACTATCATGGCCCTGAGCTCTGTGGGCTGGAAGAGTTCCAGGACTTTCCCACCACACACTTTCAGGAAGCCAGTGGAAAAGGCTGTGTACCACTCATGGATGGAGAGGTTGAAGATGTAATTTACGTAGGCTTCAACAAATTCTTTCCTAGTGCAGTGAGAGAGAGAGCAGGCAAAGGAAAGCAGTTTCAATCATATGCCTGAGCAGTTCTCCTCTTTCTCCTGTAATGTGTTTTGCAGACATGTCTGTGACAGGTCCAGCCCACTGCCCTCCTCCTCAGTAAGCCAAGTCACTGGAACGTGGACAACGTATTAGGCAGCAAGTACCACCATGCACCTGCTTATTCCCCAACAGTAGCAGCACGAGAGTCCCCCAGCACCCCAGGCTCTATTTTACCACTAAACCCACCCTTGCATCCTGCCCATGGGGCCAGGAAGGAGTCAGAGTGATGCCAAGTGCTGGGGAGGTGTCACAAACAGAGTTCTCTTCCCTACAGAACCCATGGCCTGCACAAAGATTGTGTTAAGCAAGTATCAGGATTCAGTTATTGGAGGAACACTCCACCACAGCACACCTCCTGCAACCACATGTTTAGGAAGTCCACGAAATAACCTTCTTCTCAGTCTATGAATCTCATAGATGCACAGATTCATACAATGGTTTAGGTTGGAAAGGAACCTGAAGGTCATCCAGTTCCAACCCCACTGCCATGGGCAGGGACACTTTTCACTAGACCAGGTTGCTCAAGGCCTCATCCAACCTGGTCTTGAACACCTGCAGGGAGGGGGCATCCATGCTCTCCCCAGGCGACCTGTTCCAGTGTCTCACCACCCTTACTATAAAGAATTTCTTCCTAATATCCAGTCTAAATCTGCCTTCCTCAAACTTAAAGCCATTCTCTCTCATCCTGTCACAGCAAGTCCCTCTCCAGCTCTCCTGCAGCCCCCTTCAGCTATTGGAAGGCTGCTCTAAGGTCTTCCTGGAGCCTTCTCTTCTCCAGGTTGAACAGCCCCAACTCTCACAGCCTGTCCTCATAGGAGTGGTTCTCCAGCCCTCTGATCATCTTCATGGCCTCCTCTGGCCAGAAATTCCATCTCGCTCTTATGCTGGGGGCACCAGAACTGGACGCAGTACTCCAGATGGGATCTCATGGGAGCAGAGTAGAGGGGAAGAATCACCTCCCTTTTCCTGGTGGTCTTTTTTTTTTTTTTTTTTTGGTGCAGCCCAGAACATGGCTGCCTTCTGGGCCACAAGAGCACATGCCATTTCATGTTGAGTTTACCATCAACTGACACTCCCAAGTCCTTCTACCTGAGAATGTTCTTGGGCCACTCCTTGCCCAGCCTATATTTGTGCTTGGGATTTCTCCAGCCCAGGTGTAGAACCTTGCACTTGGCCTTGTTGAACTTCATGAGATTGGCTTGGATCCACCTCTCAATTCTGTCCAAGTCCCTGTGGATGGATCTTTTCCCTCCAGCCTGTCAACCAGACCACACAGCTTGGTGTCATTCACAAACTTGATGAGAGTGCACTCAATCCCCCTGTCCATATCACTGACAAAGATGTTAAACAGCACTGGCCCCAGTAGCAACCCCTGATTGACACCACTTGTCACTGGTCTCCATTTGGACACCAAATGTTGATCACAACTCTCTCCAGCCAATTCCTTATCCATCACTCAGCACAAGGCTCTGTACCCACCTGCAATGACCTGAAACTGCCAGGTTGCTGTGAGCAAGAGCTCTGCTGGGGAGAGGGAACAGGCAGTGCCCAGAAGACTCCCACTTCAAAACCAAAAGCCTGACAGACTCCTAGTTAGGTGAATTTTCAGAGACGGCTCCTGCTGACTCAGAACCCAGTGAGCCAGTGGTTCAGCAGATTTAGAGCTGCAGCCTACCTGCATATTGAGGAAATCCTGCTCTGCAAAGTCTTCATATGAAACTGGAAGGCAAATCCCCTCCCTCCTGGCCCCAAAGAGAAAGCCAGCACTAGAAATTAAGAAACAGCCCTCACTACAGAGCAAGAAAACAGTCTTAACAGCACAGAAGCTTCCTCTTCCACCTTCATACTCTGGTGCACACAGGACTTGCGCGTTGGGAGTACATGGCAAAGAACAATTCCTCTCGGAATGACAATATTGTTTTGCTTTGAAGGTTCCCAAGAACAGCATGAAACCAAACACACCATTTTGCAGTCTTTGCCAAAGAAACTTGTGGGATGCTCTGTTGAAATCCCATCTTCGGGTTTTGTTAGGTGGCTAAGCATCTTTATTATACTCTATTTTTTGTTCTCAAATCACCATGAAGTGAGTGCAAGTGCAGCACCAGAACTGTATTTGTGCAATGATTTAAAATATCTCCCCTGACTTTTTGTTCAGCTAGTTTCTTTGGGGTTGTTTGGGTTGTTTTGGTTTTTTTCGTCAGAGCTTCTTCTGGTGTTTTAGTTTGGGGTTTTTGTTTGTTGGTTGGTTGGTTGGTTTGGGTTTGGTTTTGTCAATGTGGCAGACCAGGACATGAAACTATTCTGTGGGTGGAGGTATTTTTGCCTGCCGTTCAAGAACAGCTCACAGCTGCACTTAGAAGATAAGCAGATGAGGGAACACCATCAAATCTGGTATCTCATTCTCTAGCTGAGAACATCACAACTGAAAGAAGTATTTTCAGCTTGTGGTGGAGGAATTCTCAATGCATATGCCATGTAAAAGCAGCAAGGCATGAGTGAGAAAGTAAAAAAAAGAAAAATAAGGAAGCAGACTGACAAATATTCCAACTCTTTGTAAGAAGTCATACAGCAAGAGGAGGAGGGTGTGCTATTTTCAAGTGCAGTTTTATTATTACCATTTTCCTGAGTGTCACCTGAGCATTAGGGAGAATCAAGCTGATTAAGCACTTAACTGTTGCTTAGTACCTCTATGGCTGTTAGGGTCAGGAGGCCTCTACCAAGAACATTTTATGTCATGACACAACATGAACTCCAAAGGAGAAAGAGAAAATGCAGGCATTTTCTACTTGACACTTTTGAGTCAAAGCAATTCTGTGCTTTCTTCAGTTCCCAGTGAACTTTCCTTGAGCAGGAAAAGCTGTGTTCAGAGGCATACACAGGAAACTATTCAGGCCAGGAGGGCAGCAAATCGGTCCCTGGCCTCTAAACATAAGGGTGGAGGAAGTCATTAGGCACAGTAAGGTAGATGAATTGACAGCCATGTCTAGACTTGGATTTAGAGGTTAGCTTGAGTTCAAAACTCTGGTCAAGTTGAAGCAATTGCATTTTGGAATGCGTTAAGCTGGTTGAGCTACACCCTAGCCTTTCTGCTTAAGGATTTCCCTCTCTTGTTGCCTATCCTGATTTAATAAACACTTGCAGGAGCTAACCCAGGTGCTTTTCCCAAACATTTGCTGAGGTAAAATCCTTGCTCCTCCTCTGAGGCCACTATGTTACATACTACCAAAAAAGGTTGGTTTAAATTTGAATGTACTTGCCCATCCTAGAAATCTAAAGGATATTATCACTAAGCATTTTCATCTTTACTTCACGGTGGCACATATAGATTAAGCTCTCCTCTGTTTACCTGAATCCCACCCTATCTTTGCAGGCTGACAGGCATGTACTGCTCCACCTCCACATGGATTTTGCACGGAGGCAACAATTTAGCTGTAAAATTTGACCATTTTGGGCAGTATTACAATAAGAAAGGTAATACAGGGAAAGCTTTTGTTACAGCAATGGCTTTAGGCACAATCAGAACTCTTTTAAATTATCAGATTAATAGGAAATCACTTCATCTGCAGGCTTGCCAGTAAGGTCTTCAGCAACCCTAGCACAAGCTCTTAAACACATTGCTGACTAGTCACTGAATCACACTGTTTTGCCGGCAGAGAAGAATTTGAACACTGCTTGAAGTAATAAAGGCATTTGTAGAAATCCAGTTACTGGATTATGAGAAGAAAATAGTTTAGCTTCTGGGAAAAAAAAAAAAAAAAAGGTGAAGAGAAAGGGTAGCTGTGCTAGTAATAATTCAGGTGTTCAAACAGAAACAGCTGGGTCTTATGGCTCAAATCAGGGACGGTGGTCTGCTATTAGGAATACTTAAGGAAAGTGTTTCTGGCTGCATAATTATCACAGCCCAGTATATTTGCCAGGTTCAGTTTTCTTAGTCACATACAACTTCTCTCCAAACCATCAAAAAGCTTATCCTTTGAAGGCCAAAACCATGTTGCAATCTTTATTTACCACCAAGGGTGGTGTCTTTTATAGGGAAGCTGTCCACCCAGCAGGGTGTGGGACATCTGCCAAACACTGGTGGAAAGATGATAAAAATTTGCCTTCACTCCCAAGCACAACTGGCACCTGGAAATGTCTGAACAACTGCTCCTAGCACATCTGCAGTGACTTCTAATTCTCTCCCACATTTCTGCTCAAATTTTCTGTGGCATTGCACCTGACCACCGCAAGTATCAGTCAACCTCCATACATGCCCCACTTACCTATTGTCCTTCTGTACCAGAATTTTATCTCCATCTTCAATAAGGTTCTTCTGCTCTGTCACGCCATAGCTTTCCCTGCAGATCTACACAAAACCAGAAAACTCATTTTAGCAGAAGTGCTCTTTAGGTCATGTGCCTCTTTCACAGCTGATGATTGGCACAGGAAGGGTGGGCCAGAGAAAAAGGTACATGCTGAGTATTTTTTCCTCTGCTCCAAATGCCCTGCGTGCTTCACCACCTTCCATCATTCACATTTGCTGTAAGACTGCTATTAAGTCTAAACACAAACTTAGAAAGGAAAAAAAAATTAGGTAAATTACATGTGGAAAAGAACCCCAGAAATTGATAACTGAAAACCTGTATTTAACTAGGCCCACGTGGTCTGGCAGTAAAAAGGATTCCTTTTATGTAACAGAAACTCGGTAGGTTAATCCATCTGCTCTCACTACGAGATGGAATGACCGTAGACAGCTTCCTGTGTTGGCCTGGCCTAGGACAGCACCAGTACAAACATGGATTCTGTACATACAAAACTGGCCACATGGAAAAAAATCCAAAAAGGGTCCATTTTCAAATTGCCATATACAAAAGAGGCTCAGTTCTTGACATGCAAGACAAATCAGCTTCAAAGTTTGGGACATCAGTTATTTACTAATAAGTCTCAGCAGATATATGTCTTCATATATTATGCAGATTATAGTGCAAGAAAGGGAGAGTAAGGCTGTCTCTTAGCATGAAAAGGGCACTTAGAGAATATCTCTTGTGTTACATCAAAGGTATTTTTTCACACAGTCTGAATTGCTATCATTACAGCTTCAATACCTCATCCTGAGCTGCAGCTCTGGCCTGCTCAAGAAACAGTCAGACCCGGGGCTGACCCACTCCAGAGTTTAGTTTGATCAGAGACTTTCTGTGCTTTCTCATTTACAAAACAAGGGAATGGACAACACTCTCCTAGCTCAGAGAGAATTTTCTGTAGAATTTCCTCTCTACTGGGCAGACCCAGAGAGTCAAAGATGCAGATCAAACTTAAAGATGAACCCATCGCTCAGACCTGATAGTGTGTCAGGACTACAAAGCAAAAGAGACCAAAACACAGAAGCCCTTCCCCTACCCAAGTCAGAGGAAAACACAGATATGACATCGTTGCTCTCCAAGCTTTTTGTGAGTTCTAAATGTTTGCACACATTGAGGGACACACTTGATGTTCCAATGTACACTAAGACAGAGTTCTTAATCCGGGGGAATCTCCTCTGTATAATAGAAACTACTGCATCTAGACTATTAGCTAGGAAAAAAACATTTCTTTTACTATTGTAGTGGTACAGGAAAGCTGAATTCTTCAACAAGTCTGATCAAGTACACTCACTATAAATTTTTAAGACAAAAAGTATTAATATTGTAACAGCAAGGAAAATTCTAAGTTGTGTCAAGATTTCAAGGATCAAGCTAGTGATGTCGAATCCTAGCTTCCATTTTCAAGGAGCATTTAGGAATCTACTGCCTAGTGTGAGAAGTTAGTCACTGGCATTTAAGTCACACGTCACAGTGACAAGGCTATTTTGAAAGCCACTCTGCTTAATCTAATTACTAGCTCAGTTTTCATGACCACATACAAAAGAATAAAGGAGTTGACAGCAAATAATTTTAGCATTAACACTGAGTACAGGCATAGTTCAGAATAAATCATAATACAGATGAACACGTAGATGGGTTTTAACTCTACCATAACAGCAATCAGAATTGCTATGTTAAAGGTGTCTTACTGTAAAATTCAAGCAGAATGTCTCTTCTACATCTTCCCCAGGGTAATCTAAAAGTTGCTGAAGACTCCTACATAGCAGGTAGGGAAAGAAATGAGAAAAAAAAAATATCATAAATTCAAAAAGCCATACATCTGATGAGCAAAAAAGAAATTCAGCAAAAGTAATCAGCACCATACATCTTGATAATAGAATTGCAAGAGAGAATCTGAATCACCTGAAGGGGTAATAAAGAAATCCACCTCAAAATGAGGTGCTCTGGTAGAAGCAGGATAAATGTCACTTCAAATTATCAATATATTATCTCTCTATATATATTATCTATCTCTCATAAGAGTAGGTCAGAGTTATACTGGTTCAGAAATGGGACAGTTCACATCTCATGCAGTTCCCACCCTGAGCTAAGTCATGAGACGTGCAGTGGATCTGCCTGCTAATCCAATCCTGGCTTGAGGAGGAAGGTTGAAGCTAGGATCTGGGATGACACGCGCAGTCACATAGTGGAGGGACAGGCCCCACCCCTGTTTTCCAAGGAGTGTGGTAGGTGTCTTTTGGCTGTGTTGACATACAGTTTCAGGGGGTTGGGAAGGTGGGTACAGAGGTTAGAGCCGAAGTAGATGGATTTCATAGCCTGTGACAGAGGACAAGTCTTATATGAAATTCACCTTATGTAGTTTGCTAGGGTCACAGCTCCCCTGATTAATCAGTCACTTGGAATGATCAGGATGTGTTTTATTCATCAGCTTCTACCCAGCCTGGCATTTCTTATTCTCAGCTGGATGGTGTCCCATCCCAGAAAGACTGCAAATGGTTTTCATACCTTCCTTCGGTAGGTGATAGCTCCTTCAAATCCTCTAGGCAGGGCTTCACATTCAAGAGTTTTTTGTACAGAGCCAATGGAAAGTGAAGGTCTACCACTGTGAAGTTGTATATTGCAAGACCACATATGATGCCAATCAAGTGAAACCAGTTGTGTTCTACAAAACACTGCAAAAATCACACAAATCCTGATGAGAGACAGTAGCTGATGCAATGCACAGTACCCTTTCCCCTGTGCACTAAGACAACAGCTCAGGCTTTTACAGCTGGGACAAAAGAAAAAAAAATCAGGAAGCTCTCATCACATCCCAGTTTGGTTGCAAATTCCTTGCTGGAATGTCACACAGAAATACAGAGTCAGAAACTTCTGTAACCCATGATCAGCAGTGGAAACACCAACTGCTGCTCTCTACTTGCTTCTTATTTCCTTTCTATATACCTATGCATTTAAAGATAAATAAATCTTTGATGTTTGCTGTTTATGTACTGCAAGAAAATGTTAATGATTCTCTCCCTACCACCCATTTTATTTTCTATTAAAAGCTTAATAACCATAATGCCACCCAGGCAAACATGCCAGCACAGGTGTTGGCATATTGGTCTTCATTCTTTCACATCTTTACTCCCACAGTGGTTATGTCAGTTCCCCTGTATTTGTTAAACGTGGTAAATATGGGGATCATTTTCAGTACTTCCACTGTCACTTGGTGACATAAGATACTTTTATAGCACTGATATGAGGAGGAACTACTCTGTAATAGTGTTTACAAGTGAAAAAAAGGTACTGTGTCATTTCCTTCCTCATAAAATGTAATTAATAAATTAAAAACAACCCCACCAGGGCAGCTGCACCTTAAGGGGAAACTGACAGCATCAATTCCCATCTTGCTATCTAGGAAGGTGATGAAAAAAAAAGGACATAAGCCACCATGGCTAGCACAATGCTCTGACAGGTGCAGAATTTGCACTCCATACTCTTCCAAACTCAACCAACTTCCAGTACAAACCATGTTTCTTGCCATTTAAGAGCTTCCTCACATAAAGCATTAACAAGTTTAGGCCCTGAAGGTGACAGTGGTGCACGACTAAGTGAATTAGCTGTAATTATGTGAAGAGCAAGGGAAGCACAGTATGCTAATGCCATTAGGGCACAAACCTCTGGTTCTGTAAACCGCAAGTGATTATCACACTCATGATAAGAATTCTGTTAACTATCATCTGATGCTTAAAACAAGTTTTATTAGGGTATAAGAATAAAGAGTCAACTCCTTAACAGGCACAATTATCACTATTTCACTAAACTTAATGGACCTATGCTAATTTGTGCTGACTGAAAATAGAGGCACACTGTGTTATGGGTGGAATATGAAAGGAAGATCAAATCTTTCCCACAGTTTGCATCTAACATTCCTGTCGTTCAAATGCAAACAGATTACTTCAGCTACACATACAGGGGGCAAGGGCTTACCGTGTCTGAAAACCACAGCAGGTTTGACTCTGAGTAGTAAGTGAACATGCCGTAGATGGGGTTGAGGAGTTCTTTTAACAAGAGGAGGAAAAATTCTTTTGTCACTCCTCCTGCATCAACAGCTTCCTCACCATCAAAGATGACCTGTGGAAAAAGCAGGTCACTAACAGGGATCCACAGCTGAGACAGAGCCAATCGGGCATCTTTCTAACTAGGAACCACACAACAGCAATTTCTCTTAATGTGCCCACACCCACTGTGACCCATGGGCATGTTTCAGTGTTCTGCTTGCAGGGTGGGAAAGGGAGCATGTGGTGGTAAATCAGGTATTGTGAAAACGTTCAACTTCTTACATAAACTATAAATAACTACCCGTCATCCCAACAACTCAAGCAGCAAAACGACAGCAGCTGCTGAATTTTGTAGCAACCTCTCAGAGATAAAACATGTCCTATTTTAAGAGGCCTGCTCCTGCAGAAAAGCAAAACAGAGACTGCATATTATAGAAATGGTCCCTGCCCTGTCCCTTATGCAGTAGGCAGATCAGGAAGAGATTAAACTCCCTGCCTCCCTTCTTGTGAACTGACAAAATGCTCCAGGAGTCAGAGAGGAGAAAGACCCTCACACTGGCAAGATCAAATGTCCCTGTGTGCCATACCTATGAAGAAGTCACTGTGCATTGGTGAAGTGGTAATGTGAACAGCTGAAAGCCTGTTGGCTGGATGAGAGTGTGCTAAAGGCACGGGGAAGACTTACTTTAAGAGGCTTTTTCAAATCAATGTCTGAATGGATGCTCAACTCCCTCAAAGCATCACCAACTAAGTTGCTTCTTCGAACATGAAGTACCAGGAAAGGGCTTCTGGCCAGCAGAGGCTCCAGGGTGAGAAGCATGAAGACATTCTGCAAATTTGCACCATTTATTGCAACCTGTAAATAAGACAGGGTTGAAAAAACAGCCACTGCTCAGCTCCTTTCTTTCTGTAGAAAGAAAACATTCAAAAACTACACGTCCAATGTTCCCTTCTTCCTTACCTTTTAGCTTGGCTTCTCCAGGGTACAAGGATTATGTGCTCACTCTGTACAAGTGTGCGTACCTGTCATGTTCCCCCTCCCACTTCCCACATCAACATCTTTTGAGTCCACTGATTGATTCACCAAATCCAAGCAACAGAAAGATTAAATTCCTGAACACTTTTTGACATAAAACTGGTGGGTGAGGGAAAAAGGCTTTATTCATGCTCTTACTGAGTCAAGAAACTCAGCATGAACACAATCTCACAAGAGTCAGAGTCCACAAGGGAAAGCAGATTACTAACATAACAAGTGAGGAGTCATCTGACAACTGCTCCTTGCAAGGCAAGATTGCATCTACATGGATTTTCTGGAGCCAGTTAAGGCAAGAAGTCCAGTCAAAGCTTTGATCACAAATAGTATACTCATTTTGAATAGTATATTCATTCTGTCCATAGTAAACAGCAAAATCATGTTTGTAAACAGTCTGAAAGCCAGTTAAACCTGAGGCAGAAACCCACTGGAAACCAGGCTTCCTCCATTCCACCACTCACCAAAGTACTGATTTCTCTGGCCTCTAACTGGCTGTCTTCATAAAGATCCTGTCTGAGAGAGGACAAAACCTTTACCAGTCTGCTGTCCTGACAGCAGTGCACTGCTCACAAACTGGACAGCTGAAAATACAGGCAAGCAAATACTGACAAAATGAAAGCAGGAGGATGTAACTCCAGCTTCTGAGGGTAGACCAAGCCTTCTCTGCCTTGCTGTGGGCTGTGTGTTCAAGTGACCAAACAAAAGCCAAGAGATGGATACTACATGGAACTAGCACCACAGCTATGAGTAACTGTGATCCAGTTTTCCACCCTGAAGAAACTTGATAACCAAAAATCTCTGCAAAATCATTTCAGAGAGGATGGGACTAGTCCCACATCCCAGCCGCACTGGAGCTTTGTCCCTATCGGGAGCCACCTATACCAGCAGTGCCTGGCTCTGGGAGGTTTGCACTGGCACAGAGGCCATGTGTCCTTGTCACAGCCTGGTTGTGAGCTGGCTTGGCTGCCACCTACAGGGTAAAGGTGCAGAACCTGAACACCTGATGTGAACACACTCCTGGAGAGTCTCAGGTCTGCACCTCTCACTGAAGATGGGAAAGTCAGCTGCTGATCGTAAACACGAACAGTGTCTGGAGTTGGTTTTGAACCCTCACTTCTGACAACCAGTCCTCCTGCACCAGGCAGAAATGAGGAAAAAGTGCCCACTTACCTGAAAGCTCATTTACTCTTCCAACCCTACAGGTCCTCTAACAGAAGACTTCACCTTATCCTTGGACTATCACAAATACTCCTCCCCATACAGCCTACATTTCCACCACATGCACTTCTGGCAGCTTTGATGTTACCAAACATTTTGAAGCAAAAGAGCTGCCTCTGCAATATCCAGGGCAAAGAGCTTCCCCACCTGTACTCCTCTCCCATACAAGGAAAGAAGGTGATGCACACACTACTGCCCTTCTTTGCAGGCATCAATGTCAAAGGCAGACAAATGAAGTGGGGCAGAGAAAAGAGAGAGGAGGATTACCTGCATTTGTAGTTCTGCATCTGTCTGTAACATTTTGGTCTTAGCCTGAGCATCAAAGATGAAAGGATAAGAACAGAGTGTCACAGCATCCTGCAAGAAAGGTAGGCAGGTTGATTCCTATCTACAGCTTACAAAGCACTTCTTTAAATAAGACTCGTGAAAAAAAAAAAAAAATTCTTACCTGCATGATAGATGGTCTTACTTTCTGTGAAGGAAAAAAATAAAAGTGTGAGAATCTTTTCATGTTGATTTTGTCTCCTGTATCTCTTTTGGACAGACTAGTTCAAAGGTGACCCAAAGGAAACGTTTCTTCTCTGGAAGCAACAATCTAGTTGTTTGGGATTTTTTTCCTCTTCAACAAAAAGCATGAGAACTTCCTTCTCATAAAATGCACAAGTCCTGTTCAAAATTTGACATCAAAAGCTACCCAAGAGGACTAACCAGCACAGAAGTTTGTGTTAGTCTGCCTTAGGTAAAACTTCAGAAAAACAAGAAAACTACCCCAAGGCGGAGATCATAATATGACTATGAGAGGCCACAATATGACTATAAAACCACTCTTGCAAATTACTCCTTTCATTAGCCCCATCAATGTATTTTTAGTTCTTTTTAAATACAACTGCTATATAAATTTGAGACAGTATTTTGTTATTCTGTTCACTACAAATAAGCACAGAGCATCACTATTTAAATGATAGAAAGCAGGGGACAGGGTACACAGCACACAATATTTTAGGAAGTCCATAAAAACACATACAAAAAAAGTCTTTCTACAATGAGGGTTTACTCTTGCAACATTCCTTGGAGGATGTTTTTTGTTTTCTCACACTTGGGATTCCTTTCTTTGCTATAACTAAATAATCTTACTGGTTTCCTACACAGCAAATTCCAGCCCTCAGTTTAGTTACTTTCTTTATTATAGATGGGAAAGTGAGGCATAAAAGAGGTGAAGGGTCTTACCCAAGATCACCCAGCAGGTTACTGGAAGAGCCAGGAATAGAACCCACATCTCTTGAGGCTTGGTTCAGTCCCCTAGCCAGAACGCCACACTGCCTCCTCTTACAGAGCAACATTTTAAGATCACTGGCTACATTATTCACAATACCTGCCTAAACAGCAGAAGTAAAGGGTAAAAATTATAATTTTAGAATGCAGGATTTGGGTCCTGAGGTCTCGATTACATTAAGGATCCAGTGACTGAATTAATCCCCTTGTGCAAGGACAGAATGAAATTCACATGACTAATCACAGAGATTGTTGCAAGTGTTAATGAAATATTGTGAGCTCCAGCTCTTCTGACAGATGTATTTTTAGTCAACTTCGGCAAACCACCGAGTGCCCAAAACTGAGTTTTAACATACAAATGGCTCCTATACTGCATACATTACACTCTCATTAAGGATATTAAAAATACAGATCTACAACCAGAGACACAAACATGGACAGCTATTTCACAACTACACATAAAACCTCTTACCATTCCAGCCTGATGTAAGAACCACATGAGATAATCCTCCTGAATATCCACCAAGCTGGAAATTTCAGGGATATAAAACTTATCATACTCTACGTGTTTAACCTTCTGATTTACCTAGTGAAGAAAACAGCTTTTTAGAATAAGGACATATTCAGCATTTTCCTTAGAACAGTCAGGTTGCTTTCATAAAAATCAATTACAGCAGCTTGCAACAATAGGAGCCAGGCTGTCTTGCAAAAAAATGTCATCTCTTATATTAGGAATAAAAAAAAAATTTCTGGGTTGTTTTGTTGCCTCTCCTCCTCACCCAGACTACTCAGCACCAACACAGTGGGAGCAGAAAGCATCAACTCCCCACTCACTGCAAGGGGGTTTGACTAGAAGATCTCTAAAAGTTCCTTCCAACCCAAAACATTCTATGATTCTGTGATCAAGGGACAAGTATTTTTGATACCACTGTTCACGCAATCCGGTGGTTCATCAACAGCATTCTTTAGGGTAATTTTTCCTAGTGTTTGAGACAGGACTGTATCTTCACCTTGAATTCAGGCAAGAAAAAAAAAAAAACAAAAAACAAAAAATCGCACATTTACATCTTCCCTGTGTTGGTGGACAAAGTTCTCAAGTCAGGGTTATGGCCACTCTGTCCCAGTCAATTAGTCATCACTATGAATCACTGTGAGCCAACATGAACCCAAGCTTTTCTCTTACCTTGTGTAGTTTTTCCAGAAGTCTGAGAGCAGCTGTAATGTAGCTACTGAACAGGACTGGGATCAACAGTGTCTTTCGTCCACTGAGGAGGTAAACGACCGCACCTTTATAGAGGTCCACTAGCCTGAGGAAGTATCTTGGGCACACTTGAGACCACCAGTTATCTGGAAAGCAGAGGAGCATGAACATAAATTCTGAATGAAAGGACAGAGCAAGCCCTAAATAAAGGATTACAGCTGGAAATGGGGGAGTACATCTAAAGACTGAACCAAAAAACTTCCCTGTTTCTCTAACTGTAGTAACAGGAAAGTGAGAAGAATCAGCTGGGTATCAGAAACTGAAAAGCTCTTCCCTTTACACTCCCATACAACCACTCCAGTCATTACCCAGCCCCAGTCATAGAATCACAGAATCAAGCAGGTTNTTGGGGTTGTTGGGGCCAAAGTGTAGAACCCTGCACTTAGCCTTGTTAAATCTCACCCCACTGGCCTCTGCACACCCATCCAGCCTGGCAAAGTCCCTTTGCAGGGCCCTCCTACCTTCCAACAGATAGACACCTGCTCCTAACCTAGTGTCATCTGCAAACTTACTGATGATGGACTCAATCCCCTGGTCCAGATCATCGATAAAGGTATTGAACAGGACTGGGCCCAGCACTGATCCCTGGGGGACACCACTAGTGACAGCTGCCAACTGGATGTGGCACCATTCACCACCACTCTGGGCCCAGCCCTCCAGCCAGTTCTTGACCCATATCAGAGTGAATCTGTCCAAGCCACGAGCTGCCAGCTTTGCCAGGAGCTTGTTGTGGCAGACAGTGTCAAAGGCTTTGCTGAAGTCCAGGTAGACTACATCCACAGCCTTCCCCGCGTTCACCAGGCAGGTAATATGATCATAAAAGGAGATCAGGTTGGTGATCAGTGTGAGAACCTGAATTCAAAGCTTTTCAGTCTTCAAGATACTGCTTCACATATATTGTAACCAAGATATTGTCACCTTGCATGCAAATAGTTGTCTTTCATGAGTGATTAAAACAACATTTGCCTGGGCACTTGTATTGTAGTACCACATACTTTTCTAGCACGTGTCAGAGCTTGTCTCCTGGCACACCTGCACTGAAGTCTGAACTCTGCCTCTTTAGGGCAGCTCATTTCTTTCTTGCCAAGGACAGATAACCATTTTCTCTCCTCTGAAGGGACCCTGACTATTGGCTTCTTTGCCAACCAACCCCACCCCTGCAAAGCAGAAGCTGAAGCCTGGGAAATTATTATAACAAGTGTTAGAAACAAACACCAAAGTATCCTCAAGTGGCAGCAGAACAACAGATTCCAGCAGGCAAAAGTACAAAACCCCCTCACATTTCTGAATGCTTGCAATAATGGTGGACTACTCTGAGTAGAGGAGAGACCTTGTTCAAAAGCCTTTTTGAATAAATAAAAAACGAAAAAAAGGGGAAAAATGGGAAAAAAAGGAAAGAAAAAAAAAAGGAAAATAAAAAAGGAAACAGAAAAAAAAGAAAAAAAAAAGAAAATAACTAAACCTCAAAATAAACTTCACTGGAGGGTCAAATGCATTTCATGGCATTTTACACAGTAATGTATTTGTTACAAGACAATCTTAAGAAACAGAGTAAGATAACAAGAAAAATAATAGCTTAGCAAACACAAACAACAATCATTAACCAGTTATCTGTTCTGCTTAGTTTAATATGAGTTCACAGGAAATAGGATTAGCAGAAATTAGAAGATTCAGCAGTGGGAGAAGAGCTGGGATCTTCTCATCTTGATCTCAGATGAGCCACTATGTCTTTCTGCACCCAGAAGAGGACAAAATAACTCTATATTATGTTTTTCTATTTATCTTGCACAGAAAGGATGTTCAAATGTGGATAATATCTGATTGAATTAAAAAGAATAAGGTCATTTAATCTTCTTGATATATAAAAATCTATGTTCATTAGGCATGCAAATTTATTTAGAACTGAGTCTCTAAATCTAGGTAAACTAGATTAGGTAAATTAGATTAACCTCCCCAGTAAGTGTTCTTTGAAATTATTTAATTCTAATTCTAAATTAAAACAAATGAAAATTAATTCTAAGTTAAAATAAACTCTTAACCTGAATTTTCTTTCTCACTTACTGTCCACACCGTACTGGTATGAGGCTAATTGGAATATTCTAATGAGAGAAATTAGATTATAGGCTGTGAAAAGAAAACAATGGTGATGTCTATTTCACTGACAGGTTAGCTGAGAGGTATAAAAAACAGAACAAAACCACAGATAAAATGGTCTCTCCCTGGCTTCTGCTGTATTAACTGCTTCTGCCTGACTTCACATAACCCAACTAATCATTTCCTTCTAACCTCCCTTGCCGATTCTTCCAACTTAGTTTGCACATAAGGCAGATTCTAGAATAAGGAAGGGGGCTAGAAAGAAGGTGGAAGGGTGGCTGGAAGCCCCTCCTGGGCACTCTTGACTGCTGGGAGGGGTATTGTGCTTCTGTATTACTTTTAACTTGTATATTACTGTATATATCTGCAAATACTTGTAATATATTGTAAATATATGCTTGCATACTGTGCTAAGCTGTAAATATAAAACTTCATTCTTTAGCTTCCAGCCAGTTGAGTCTAGTCTGGGTGAATTTACTGGGGGGGAGGGGGGTGGGTAACTCCCAGAACCACTACACACACCATCACAGATTTTTTTGTGGTTTATATGATTGCAACTAACTTCCTATATCTTATCTGTATGGCACATTCTTCATTTCCTTACAGGTGGTGTACAAAATTCAAATTTTAAAATTTTTACATGGCAATATAGGTGTTGGGGAAGGATTCCTTGAGTTGTCCTGATTCTCAGCTGCTTTTTACAGGCAACTGCTCTGTAACAAGACCATATGGCAAATAACAATTATCATTGCAGCAGTTGTAACAGAATAGAAAAACTGAACCAACACAAAAACATGACTGCAGAAGCTGAAGGCNTGTCCTTCCTGTGCTGGGGGCTCCAGAACTGCACACAGACAACTTTGTGTCCCAGCTGGACAACAGGCACCTGAAATGTTAGCCTCTTACCAAGAACTTTGCTGGGGTTGGTGTCCAGGCGCAGGATGGCCATTGCAAGGGGAAGCGTTAAGGTGATGTAATACTTGGAGTCCTGAAAGGGTGGGAATTCAGGGAGAATCAGATAGATCCTCATTGCCTCCACATCCGGTGGTGAGCTGGACAGCTGAGGAATCAAAAAACTTTCAAAGCTCTTTAGTATCTAGAAGAAAAGATGACAAAAGAAAACAACTTACTGTGGGTGATAGAGGTTCTACACTGTAGATGATACGTTAGAACTGATGAACTGGACCACACTCGGAATGTGTGGACTTAACAGCTTTTTGCTGCTGATCTCTTAAAAAACACTCCATCAGAGGGGACTAAGCTCTTGTTTCTCCAAAATGCATGGATTTTTGGACAGATTTTTCCAGGGCTGACTAAAGGTTAATTTACCTCTCTTGTTAAGATCACACTCATGTTTCAAAAGTAAAACTCAGAGTCAAGATAAAGCTGTAATAATTATTGCTAAAAAATGGCACGGGGAACATAGATGATATCATCCCACAGCTCTGCACTCTCGAAAGAAACCTCAGAGTTAGAATACATTATGCAACCTTACAGCACTCAACTTCTGACAGGCAATATATGAGTACATAGTTATTATTTATAAGTATGGAGTTAATTTCAGCAGCCACTTCAAGCGTTAAATGTCATTATAGAAAACTTTAAAAACAAGTCTTAGAGACACATTCTGAAAAGGTAACAATCAGCCCAGGTCAATGAAGATGTATCCATTGACGCCATGAATGATCAGGCCTGCAGATTTGCAATACAACCATTCCCAACACAGCTGCTGTTACTTGCATGTTACAGAAGAATAAAGTCTGTATTTTCCCTCTGAATACCCAAAACCCCGGAAGTGCAATACCTGGTCTAGGAGAATTGAGTGCTGAGAGTTCATCAGCTTCTCAAACAGCACTCTGGTGGAGTTCAGATCAATCCCTGGGATCTTTGGACTGGTTTTAAAATGTTCATCGATTCTTTAAAAAAATCCCAGACAGACAGGCGTAAGTTTCAGGAAGAGACACCACTACCTGTGTACTGGCACGGCCTGAGGGCAAGCACTGGGGAAATGCCCTCTAGGGAATTAATCAGTCTAGAAACAAAGAAGAAGTTGGAATTTTCTTGCTAAGGACAAGATGGACAACTCTCCCTTTTGAACTCCTCTGGGCTTTGGTTAGGGTTCGGATTCTTGCAGAGAAACACTCTGTCAGTCTTTGATTTCCCCAAGATGCCTTCACTGACCAAAGAACCCACCTAGACAACACGTGTCTATCATATACATCAGGATCCTCTGCTGTCTTCATGCACCCTACTCAGATAGCAAAATCTGATTTTTAAAGCAAAACAATGACCAGAAACAAAACACAGCACAGCTCAGAACAGTCTTTAGGCTTCACATAGTCTTTAGCTGTAACAGAGATACATCACCCTTTCTGCTGCGCTTGAAAGGTTGTCATTTACTCAAGCTGCTTCTGCAAGAGGGGTAATGAAGACTATTGTCTACAAGCTCACCTTAGCAGTGTGACAGCCCAATCCTCCATTGTCTCAAAACAATGCATGCAACAGGGCACGGCTCATGGCCCTTAATGAGTCTATTGTCTTAAATAAGGTGTGACAATACCCCTTAGAAGGGGGAGTGGCCTTAACAGCTCTGGGTGAGAGCTGCTGTTTGGACAGATGGCTTGAAAATGAAGAGATAATTTCTCCGGAGGCGTGAATTCCCTCTTTAAAACCACTGCAACAGCTCACTGAAAGGCAATGGCACCCCTCTGTGCACACCTCATTCATGCACATCTCTATGACTCGGAAAGACCACCTACCACCTGCAGGGGTCCCTGTGTTGCATCTACAACAGTAAGTCCTGCTGGAATGTACAGCCATCACCAAGAACTTGGGCTATGCCCAGCAGACCTCGTGGGAACCAAGGGTGGTGATACCTCTTTCTACTTAACTCTATTTTTCTCCCTCCCTCTCTTTTTCCGCTCTCCTTTCTCTTCCCATTTTCCCTCTGCTCCAGTCCATTACCAGGAGTTTTCAATGGCTCTAATAAACTCAACTCATCACTGATTGGTGTCAGTTCACTTTTTTTCACTCCAGGGGAATTTTCTGAATCTTAGCACAACCTCCCCCTGCTGCTGCCCAGGGTTGCCTCAGGATATTGGGTCATCACAAGAAGCCACACTGAATGTCTAGTCCACATCTGAAGCACCAGTAAAAAACTCATTGTTCCAATTCTGTTGACCTCAAGGATTTCCCAAACCTGCGACTACTTATCCAAGACCGTGCAGTACCAGAGACACTGAAGGAAAAGGTAGTTACTAAAGATGGGATGCATTTGTCACTTTGCTGGTGCAACTAACAGCATGAGAAGCTAAGCACAGCCTGCTGTAGGAGATGACTATTTCCATAACGACAAAGGCACCAAGCAGAGTCATACTGTGGCAAACAGTGCTTGAGGCTGTGGCCTGAAGAAGTATTACCAAAGTCTGCCCAGTCACATGGCCACAGAAAAGCTGCTTTTCCATCTAACTCTGTGTACCACGATGCTGTACTGCAAACAGGCCCACAGGGCATTAGAATACTGCAGAGATATACTAGGGTATTTGTATCAAATCTACCCTGACATAAGGCTTCACATATAAAGGTACATGGTTAAATGCAGAGACACTTTAGTGTACGGTGGCATCAAGTTTTATCACCCATTTGGTCAAAGATTTATTGTAACTTCTGTAGCTTTTCGTAACTTTTACTTTTTTTCCTGCAAATTTAACTTTTCACTTTACATCCTGCACTAGCCACTAAGCGGAAGTCATTTCCACACTTACAGGAGATGTGGAACCATTCACACTGATTCAAAAACTTTGACACCCCAACAAGCATTTTAGGCCAACATAACAACTTTCTTGGATGCAGTAACATCCTGCCTTGTCTCAATGCTACAGAAGAAACCATTGGACAAGCAGAAAAACACAAGAATAATGAGTAAATTGTCTCCTTGTTCAAGCTGCCCTTGGAAAATATTACTCAAAGATTACTCAGAGTAGTTAAGCTTTTCCTCACCTAGTTACAAGTCATTTACTCGTCACACTATCAGAAAAAAAATCACCTACTCTTCATCTTATGCTGTCACCTCCTCACCATTTTCAGGCACAAACAACCCAATCCTTCCCAACCCACAGCCTTTGACTCAGCTACAGATATTACAGCCTTGTCACCACTTACTGTTGGTTACACCCATTTTTTGAAACTCCTGCTTCTGTAAGCAGGAACACAACATTTTCCACAACTGAGGTCACCTAAAAGGAATGTGCTTCCATGCTGCCCCAAATGTATTTTTCAAGAACCACCTGTGTGGACGTGTACCTCCACACACATCAGAGACCAGTAGCTAGCTGAGCTGGGTAAGAGACTATTCATATACCTGACATCATTAATTTCCCTTTATGTTAGACTCCTAGTATTTAACAAGCAAAAATAACAGTTGTGACAATTCCAGAGAATCTGTGCCACTTACAGTACACTCACCATGCACTTGCTTAGACCATTTGCCTTCCTTACCCAGCTCTGACCACCCACCTCTTAAGTGGACACTTTCTGCCCCTGTCTCCTTTCTGATCAGAAAAATCAAATCCCACTGCAGCAGTGAGTGAAGTAAAGGGAATCCAGTCTGTCTCAAGGGAAAGCGACACTTCTGTAAGTTTGCCACTTACTTCTTCTCCAAGAAGCTTCCATTCCAGCAGGCAGCTGAAGACAGTATCTGAACAACACTGCTGTTTGCACCAGGAAGACAAAAGAAAACAGACATAGCGGTTATGAGCAGATGTCCCAGCAAACCTATTCAAGTCTCATCCTTCCTTCTATGGGAAATAATGTCGAGATCACCCCTTCCAAGGCATAGAGGGTAAATGATCATGTAATGACCCTCTCTAAAAAAGAGAACTGCCAGTAGTGCCTCCCACCTATTCTGTTCTTCTCATGGCAGGCACACAGAAGAAAGAATTGAATGGGTCTGTTCCCAAGTTCTTGATGCTTCTCATGAACTCTAAGCACATAGTGAAGGACTAAAATCCATTTCCCCCCATCATTTGCAATATTCTGTGGTAGCCTCATATCCCTTTGGTTTTGCTCAGAAGTTCTAAGCTGGTAGCCTTGTGGCTGGCAACTGTCCTCCCCTTGGAAATAACCAAGAAGCACCCTTGAAAAAGCTGCTAAACTTTGAATGAAAGCATGGCACGGAATCCAAGAAAACTATTTAAATAACATTTTCAAAAAAAGGCTTGTCCAGTGCCATGATACCTACTTGACAGAATTAGAACTGTTCTTTTCTAAAAGCTTTTGCCTCCAGACATCTATAGTTTCATCATTTATTAAACAGGTGTAACGTGTTTCATTTATGGTCCGGAAATCATCAGCAGGCAAGGAATTCTGTGAGAAGATACAGATTTCAGCAAAGACAAGGCTAATAAAACAATTCCTTCTTATGCACACTCTTTTTTAAATGTAACAGATAGCTTCAGTAGTGTGGTCTTTGAACAGGTTTGGTTAGGAAGCTGTGGCATTACTGAGAAGTTCAAAAGTAAAAGCATGGAAAGCTATGGAAGGTATTAGCAAAACCAAGAGATGCATTGTGAAGCCTGAGACAGGAGAGCAGACTTGAAAAGCTACTTCATTCATTTTACCTCGTACTTGGAGCAAAGCACAAATGTTTGGTCTCCTCCAGAGAAGATATGTTTAACAATGTGATATTTACAGGCATCTGTTGAAGAAAGACATGGTTGGGTTAGAGCCTGATGAATGCAAGTTCCTACTCCCACATTTGCGCTGCCAGTGTCTCGGATTTTACACTACAAGGAGCACCTGGATCCCTTGAAGGTCAGGTTGAAGTCAGTTGGAACTCAAGCACTGTAGTGCTTTCTTGAGACAGGGCCTGGCAGGAGGGAGAAGTTGTAATTTTCAAACTGTAATGGGAGTTTTAAAGAGAAACCAAAACCCTCAGAAATTAGTATTGGTACAATTCCATAAAGGCTCAAGATCACCAAAGATTGAGCTCTGCCATGAAAAGAGAAAGGGAGAGGGCACAGAGAAAGCAAGAGGTGACCCAGTCACATCAATAGTGCTTTTAGGACAGGAGGATGGGTCACTTTTACAATTTCAAGAACTTTTGCAGAACAACATCAAGATGTCTTTAGACATCCATGGGTGAAATGAAATTATTTATGTCCATCTGCAACTCCAAATCACAGAGTACATACCAGGCTTCCCTGAGAGTTGCCCATTGTGAGCTGCCCAGTGACCCTTGACAGGAGAGGGACACTTAACATTGCAAGTGTGCCCTGTTCCCAGCTGGCCTCTTGTTCCACAGCCAAATGCATAGATCATTCCTGAAGAAGGCACAAAGGCTAATGTGTGATGTCTGTAACAGAGATGGGTACAAAGTTCGGGCCTTGTTTAACAATTAAAAGTGGGGGAGAAATGAAAAAAAAAAAAAAAAAAAAAAGAGAGAGACTAAATCCTATTCTTGGTTCCCCCAGGCCAGCAGCTGGTGCAAAGCAGCATCTTTGCACTAACATCAACACTCATTTTTTGCCACCTGATGGCACCAGTTTATGTGATGGAGTTCTTGATCTCTTCAGGTAGATGTAACAAAGAGCAGCTTGTGCCAGCACAGGGCTGATATCAGGCTCACAGATAGAACTAGCTTAGTCTTTTGCTGCTCCCTTACATATCAAAAGGCAACAACACACTACCACTGTTATTAACCCTCTTCAAGAAAGATGCTGGAAACTTGCAGCCAAAGATGTTACTGCTCTAAAGTTTTGCTGAATTAAGATGGAAAGGTATCTTTTACCAAGTTACAGTATAGGGAACAACCCCTATGACAAGCAATCTCCTTTATAGTGCCTTAAAATTCTCAAGGGAAGTGAAATTGAAATTAAATTAATTTTAAAATATAGAACTATTACCTCCTATTTACAAGGCTCTGTGTCAGCATTAACCTCCAGCAAAGAAAATTTCTGACTGCACACAGGACTCACCTGCCACAAGCAATCTGGGATACCTCACTGCCCATTAGCTCAAGAACTCTTCGGGGGTTCACTTCATCATTCATGGAGTCATGTCCCAGTTGCCCACAGGAACCTGCACCGAACGTGAACACCCCTCCACTCTGTTAGCAAATCAAACAGCATATTCTCCATTTAGGGACCCATAACCCAGCAGTATTTGACTCCAGTTTCAATACGAGCCCAAGCTTTGGTAGAGATTGTTGGGAATTCCCAAAGGTTTCAGAAAAGAAACCTGGGTTCTAATAATGCAGCTTCCAAATAGCTACCCTGCCACCCAGCAGAGACTAATAAAGTTATCTTTAGGTATGTCTACATCAGATAGGCTTCTTCCACCATCACCAGATGAGTCCGAAATCCCTGCAGGTCTAAACATGGCTGAGTAGCACCGATATTTCCACAGTACTTTGCATCCCTCTCTGTTAGGTGCTGATCAAAAAGACTGACCTTTTTCTTTAAAAAGGAAATTCCAAAGAACTAATGTTCCACAACAATTTTTTCCCCACAGCAATCTCAAAGACAGCTGTTCCATTAATTTTACAGTGGAAAACACCAAATCACCAAAACAGGATGCAGCACCTAAGAAGTGGCAGACGCAAGGCAAGAACTGAGCAGTGATTGTGCAAATCCTAGCCCTGAACTCTGTCTGCTAAACTGTACTTGAAAACAGCAGGTTTGGAACTGGAAATCTCTTGTAAATGCTGCAAGTGGCTGCTAATGTTTCATTTAAACACCCAGTTGTTTTCACTTGCATTTTATTCTGATACACAATATCACTCTCCTTTTACCTTCCAACAAAATGCCATACTTGTGCCTTTGGATGTATGCTTGTTAGGGTTTTTTCTTAAAGCAAATTCCTTTGAGTGATTCACCTGAGTCTTACTACTTATCGTGGTGGATTACTAATGCCTTTGAATCTCAGAGTAGGTGGTATGATATACTCTCCGTTTCCTTTCTTTCACTGTGGTCAGACAGAATGCCACTACCCAGGAAACTAATGTGACGCCATGGGCCAGGACAGCAGCCAGAGTTCTCAGGTTAGCATTTTTACCTTTGTCAAAACGGCTGTGTGTTCTTCTCCACAGCTGATGTAAACAACTTTCTGAGATCGCAACAGCTTCACATGACAAGGGGATTCTCGGTCTGCATTGGAGACAAAGGAAATAAAGATGGTGTTTTATAAACACAAACCTAAATGTCTGAGAAAATTCCTAGCAGCCTAATTTTCAGATGTGGTCTATAGGCACGATGCAAGTTTTAACAATGTCCTTGAGTACTTTATTGCTGTTTTCCTTCTTCAATTCTTGAAAGACTCGTTCCGGCTCAAAGAAGACTGTCGAAGCATGCAAAGATTGACAATCCTCTCTAAACTCAACACGCACTTGCAGTTTGGGAAGCACAATGAGCGCAGCTAAGCTACATCCACCTTCAGCCTCATGCTCCATTCCACTCTCTTCACTGATGACTGCAAACATTTGTTTCCCAGATCCTGCTTAGACCTTTTCAATACAGAACAATCCTGACATGTGGGAGACACAAGCACAACACACGACAAGCTAAGTCCCAAGGTGTATTTAAATGCTTTCCTTCTGTTGTCATCCTTTAAGAAGATGATCCTCCTACTTGCAAAGACTAATCACTGCCAATCATGAAATGATGCTCTTCTCCTTCATTCTGACATTCTAATGATTAAAAGTGGGTCTCCTGAAGAGGAAAAAACTAAGGAAGATCACATGTTTCACTGATGCAAAAATAAAAGCTAAGCATTTCAAGAAACAGTAGGCACCCCAAAACAGGTATTAAAGGGAGCAGCTGCTTACTTCATACCAATAAAGGCAGGTTGTCCTTTTTTTAAAACTCTTACCCAAGGATCTGACAGGTGCTTTTTTTCTGGGTAGTCACATCTGCATGGGTTTAGAAATGAGAGTGGATTTTTCATTAACTTTGTTCTGTATTTTAGCACTCTGATCTTTATTTTGACAGGAATGACACTTTTTACCTCTAGAGTATAACTGTTTTAATAACACTGCTGCAGAATATTCATGTTTGTAGACTTTGTCACTCATGTTCACTAAGCAAAATTCACACTGTCTTACCAAGATTCACTTACTAAAACTATCGTATATTTACTACAGTGCCATGTACTGGGGATAAGCAGAGTATGATTCTTGGCCAACACATCCCCACAGACAGGTGCCTCTTACATGTTCATTTAAGATGAGCCCCACGCCAAAGCAAACTTCTCATATATTGTGTAGGTTTTGGCCAGGATAGAGATAATTTTCATCACAGTTGCTAGTGTGGCCCTTTGTCTTGGATTTGTGCTGTAAACACTGAGCAAGCACTTACACAGAGTCAAGGCCTTTTCTGCTTCTCACCCCACCTCACAAGTGAGAAGACTGGGGGTGCACACAAAGTTAAGAGAGGATGCAGCTAAGACCACTGACTTTAACTGACTGAAGGTGTATTCCACACCATCTGACTTAATACCTGGCATACAAAGCTGGTTAAAGAAGTAAGGGGCAAACACGTGGAGTTACAGCATTTTGTCTTCCTAAGCAGCAATTACATGTGACAGAGTCCTGCTTTGACAGAGATGGTTGAACACCTGCCTGCCCACGGGAAGTGGTGAATTAATTCCTTGCTTTGTTCCACAGTAACTTCAGACAAAACATGGATAGCATATTTTTCAGAAGAGGAAGAAAGAATATGAGCACTTCCTTCCATGCCTGCATGTTGACATATTTTAAAGACCTTTTCTTTTTGACCTTCCTCACTTCCACCAACATCCACAAGGGGGAAAAACCCGTTTCAATTTCTACCGAGTACAATAAGCCTGGTAGTGTCCTCGGAGACTGCTCCTCTGCCCTCTCCTCCCAAGAGGAGTTGCTTGAGGTTACATAAACGTTCAGTAAAAATAGACAATGCAAAAAAGAGAGTCTAGGTCAAGAAGTCCATCTAGGTGCATAATTTCAATACCTCGTTCATCACTTAGTCCCAGTTGTCCTGAGCTGTTCTTCCCCCAGCCAAACACAGCTCCAGAAAGAGAAAGGGCAAAACTGTGGGCTCCGCCTGCAGCAACCTGAGCCAAAGGGATCCCATCAAGAGACTTGATACGTTGTGGACTGGCTTGGGAGGGACATTCTTTTCCCAAGCCCAGCTGACCATAGCTGTTCTGCCCCCATGAGAAGAACTGGCCATCTGAAACAAGGACAAAAACATAACAGCAAAAAAAAAAAAAAAATAGTCAACAGAACAGTCAGTCTGTCAAAATGAACAGGAACTGGTGCCAGAGGCTTAACTTCCACCCAAGTCCCATAATGGAAATTTATTTTTTTAAATCAAACAATATGTTTTTTGCTAAAAGAAAAGCACAGTCTGAAGCCACTGGCAAAATAAACAGACATGCAAAATACAACATACTGCTGTAACTTAAACAGCGTAATGAAGAGCGGTCCATGTTACATACAGGAAAGTAACAGCCAAGGATAATTTCAATATAAAAACCAATAACACATATTTTTCTACAGCAAGATGGAAAGCTGTTAAGTGCTCCTGCCACCATTCACTAGTGAGACAGTGGGTGGCCTGTGTGCAATTTTTTTCCCTTGAAAGTACTGGCAAAGCTATTCTTCAATATTCATGGTATCTAATCCATTTTATAGCCTCCTATTTGGCCTGAAAGCAGTTGGGATAGGGATGTCCTTGGTTTATTATGTAGAAATATGCAATCTTGGACACTGTGCAAATAACAGCACAAATCTTGATAATAAATAATTGATGTTACAGTACCTGCTGCCAAAGCTAGGCAATGCCAATTTCCACAGGAAACCTGCAGTATTGTCTGTTGGTTCAGTTTCTTTATCAACCTAAAGACAACAACACTATTTTAGAATAAGTGTCTGCAAATACACTTAGGCCAAAGTTATAGTTTCCATTCATGTATTTGCTCTACAAAGAAGCTGTAGTTTTGAGACTGGGCGAAAGATCCTTACAGATCCTTAAGTAACAGATGCAAATCTGCAGAGACCTTTTAGACCCTTGACTACCGACTCCAACTACATTTCAAGCTACAACACCCAATCCAGCCTCCTGGAAATGGTGAGAACAGCTGGTTCTTGGTGTGTCTCTCACTATCCTTTCTTGACATTTTTCATGCTGTCAGGACCGTAGCAGTTCCTACAAGGTACAGTGTGTTGTACAGAGAATAGCATGTGAAAGGTTCAAGTTATTTCACAAAACTGTTATTTTTCCAATGGCACTATCACATTGACATGTGAGCTGTCCACAAGTTCAGGACTGTTTTTCCACAGAGCATGTCAGCTCAAAGACTAATGTTTTGTGACTGAAATTCTTCTTTTAAATAGTGTTTCAACAATGAAGCCACCCTGAACAGCTGTCACAGACTTCGGCACTGGATCTGCAGTGGCAGACCAAAGGAGAGAGACTACATTAACGTAACACAATACAACAGCAAGAAGTACAAACAAACCAGCTATCTTTATTATGGTGATAAACTGAGACCTCTTATCTCTGAATTGCTTTGGACAGAGGAGTCTGGGTGTTTGCCAGGAGCAGCATTGGTATGTCCTTAGACTTAACCCTAGTAGTGCTCAGACACCGGTAAGATAGGTTAAAAAAGTAAATGAAGAAAACTGAGCACTACCCTAAGTTCCTGAGCAACATCTACGACTCAGAATTGCAGTCAGCTGGTTTAGTAGCTCTGCTGCTAACAGGTAACACTGCAGGAGAGTTTCAGAGCTGAACTGCCAGTTCATGTAGTCACATATTTTTTCCCACTCTTGAAGTGTACCTCTGATCTCAGAGGACTTCCTAGGGACTGGCATAGAGACAGGCATCACACACAGCATTTCTATTTTGGGGTCATCCCTTGTGTATCTCCCTGTGCTGTACAAAACGCGGTGGTGATTTTCACTGAGAAAGTCGAGCATGCTCTGACTTTCTTTTCCATGCCCCGAGCACCCAAGAGCAGAAGGCCTGTCCTGCCCAAGTCCCCTGAGGTCTTGTCCAAGTACCAGAGGTGCTCAGAGAGCACCTATACAGTATAGAAAAGGAGGAATCACTGTTACGTCCCTACATGAGAATTACCCAATTACTGCCCCTGTGAGTCAAAACAATGCTCTCACCAACACCAGGCTGGAAGGCAAGCAACCCATGCTGCATCACCTCCAAGAAGCTCCCTTAAGGAAATTCAAACCTGTTGAAAATTTACCTTGGTACCATCACTGCATCTTCTATAGTGGTGAGGCCCAACTGTCCATCGCTGCCAGCACCCCAGGAGAACAGCTGGCCCTGGTCACTGAGCGCCACGCTGTGAGACTCTCCACAGGCCACATGCACAATGTGCTGCCCAGCCAGGGCCTCGATTTGCTCTGAGGAAAACAGAAAACCTCACTTGTCACAGGATTAATCTCATGGTGATGTGCAGACACCAGGTCTGGGCGAATCTACATGCAAAGACATTCAGGTGGGTGCACCAATCCCCAGTTAAGTTTTAAAATACTTCCTACAAGACAAAAGTGTCAGGTTTTACTGAAAATATTGCTGAGCTGAGCTCTTCTGAAAGCCTGGTCTGCAAATCACAGGAGAAAGACAGGTACACAGCCACCAAGCAGAATGACATTCTACACACGGCCTCAGAGACATAGTGAAATCAGGTTATTTAGGAACGACCACACTTTCCAAATTTCAGCTTTACTCAGTTTTGATGTGGGGATCACCCAGGACCCAGAAACTGGCAGACTTTTAAAAACATATTTGACCTTCTGCAGCTCTCATGTCCAATGACAGCAATGTCCGAAGCTAACGCAAGCCATTTGTTGCTCGCTTTATTGCTGGATGTGTGAAAGTCTATGTATTACAACACTCCTTGTGCAAAACTTGGAACACAGTTGAACCTATTAACCTACTACTGCCACTATCAAAACACTCATTAAAGTCCTATAAAAGGAAAGTAAAAGCAAGAAAGCCCTACAGAGGGATAAAAGGGGAAAAAAAATTAAAGAGCAAAAATTCAGTAAATAAATAGATAGGTAAAGAAAAAGAAGAAAATACACACAGCAAAAGGGAAGAAAAAACAAAGAAAAAGAAAAAAAAAAAACCACAAAGGCTCAATCCTCTTAAAATTGACCCACAGTTGACTTTTTTATCATTACACCAAGTTAGGAAACTGAGCTAGGTTCTACAACTGCTCTTACAATATCACTAACCTAATTTTTTTCACGTCCATTTATAAAAACTATAACAAATAAGTCTTGTTTTGCCATTAAACTTTGAAAATGCCACACATCTGATGGGAAAACTCCCCACAAGCCAGAGATAATAAAGTGGGTTTTTTTCCCTTCCCTGAACAGATACAAATATTTCAGGTGAATGAAGAAAGATTTTGCCCTGTAAGCTACAAGGCAGTTTATTAAAGCCTCACTTGCCTGCAACATGAGAGGAAAGGATAGTTAGATGTCATACTGTGATGATACCCACAACAAGGGCATCCAGAAATCATTAACATCCTTAGCAACAAAAGCTTCACACTGATGGATCTAAATGTCTTAAACTAATTTAAGAAGGCATCCCTAGGAAGACTTGCCTTCTAAGAGTAGGAGTTAAAAAAATCAGAGTCCTTAATGGATGTTATAGAAGATAAAGGTGACAATTTTTTAAGTGTATATTCTAACAGTAAAATGGTACCCAAACATCTATTTCCTTTTGTTTAAAGTAATTAATGGCAATGGAGGTGCACTTCACAATAAAAAAGCACAAACATCATCTAGGAGGGCTTGAGGACTGGGTCTGCCTGCTGTCTGGCCATCCCCTTTAACCCTGCCATCTAATTATGTCCTTTGCCACAAAAGCATACATGTCTCATTTGCTGTACTCATCCTGCTAATACTGGCATTGAATAGCTACGACATCGTTGAAGTTCCACTGACAAAACAAGGGGATGGAGAAATCTCGGGTGTACTTTCTCCTAGTGCACTTTGAATTGCAAGCACTTCAGTTGCTGCACTTTTGTTTTTTTCTCTTTTCCTCTTTCTGTTCTATTAAAACACTCAGACTGAAATGTTGAAACTCATTACAACCTGGAAATACAGCCAGCAGGTCTGTATGCAGAGACATTTGCTGTAAAAGGACTACTGTAAGATGACCCTGAGCCATGAAGAGCACATTGGAGAGGTGACAATGACCAAAGACCAGCTACAACTGCAAAAAAAAAAAAAAGTTTCCTGAGGCATCAGGAGCCTGTGGGAAAGGACTACCAACAAGGGCTTTACACACTGGGAAACCGGGAAGACATCCAACAGGTCTGTAAATTCAGAATGGTTGCCCCACAGTCTCCATCTTAAGTTTAATTTGGCAACACAAACCTGACCTTGCTGTGTGTGCCATTCCAGGAGACCAATAAATGCCAACTTGTTTTCAAGAGCTGCCGTGGCACTGAAAGCCTTCAGTAACTGCACTGCTTACTCAAGAAGCAGAATACAGCCTCACCTGGACCTACTGGATGACCACAGGTAGAAAACACATGCCTGTCATGGAGCTGAAGATTTCTGCTTTAGGAAATGTACACATACGGTCCATCTCTCCATAGCAGATTTCTAAAACACCACCAATCTCAGCTTGTCTGGCAAGTCAAGAAGAAACATAAACACCAAACAGTTCAGGTTTTACATGCTCACATGCACCTCTTTCCAGAACTGGAAAAAAGCCAGCCTTCCCCTGGGGGCACATACTGCCCATGCCGTTCAACATCAGGCTTGCCAAGCCACCAAATGTACCATCTCTCTGCTAGAGTGGGTAGTATTATAAAAAGACATCTGATAATAGTTTCTTTGTTAACCTCACACCCCTTCCTTACATCAGACTAAGGTGTTTTGTGGTTGATATACACTTATTTTAATTCCCAGAGCACTAAAACACCATTATTTGTTGCTCAGAAAAGGTGCATCACTGCATGGAGATGAAGAGCACAAAGGGTGAAGTTTATTTTCAGTATTGTCTTTAGTAACTGAAGAATACCAAACGGCGCTTGATAGGCACATTTATATACAAAGCTAAGCAGAACAAAACCCTGAAAGCAACAGGGAAGGGCTGAAGGAGTTAGGCAATACAGTGTTTCAACATGTCACAAAAACTTCCAAAACCCCAAACAAAATAGGTTCCAAGAAGTACACACTGACACAATCTTTTCTTTCTGAGGGCATCAACTGCCTCAAAACAGTGCCAATGCTTGGAAGCCATTTATCAGTTCTCACAGAGTTAAAATTTTCATTACTCTTCTGTCTGCTTTGACTCATGGACCTCAACATAAACAGGCGTATGAAGGTTTGCCTTCTTTTGGTCCTAATCTTGTTAGATCTTTTCATAAAATGCACATTGGACCAATGAATGAAGTCCAACCAAAATGCCTTCAGGATAGCCCTTCTCTGAATGGCAACAGGTCTGGTTCCCAAGACTGCTCTTGTGTTTTCTTGTCTGTCTGGAGTTCAGTGGATACTCCAGTAGAAACTGAGGACAGGAACCATTTCTGTAACTCAGCCTGATGACAGTCAGTGCCTTCAGCTTAAAGTTTTGGAAATGGCAGCAAAGCTGGGCCACGAATGAAAATCCCTGAAAAGCCCACCTTCAGTCCATAAATTCACTACTTATAAAGCAAGGGTCACACTTTGCCCTCAGTGCTGGGAAGCTACACAACAGCTTCGGTAGCTGCAACTGCTGGAAACACAAAGCACTTGGCTATTCTGCACTGACTAGTTGCACAGGTAATGAATAATTAGCTTTCTTACTTCTAGTAAGTTATCAGAGTAGGTATGCCCCTCCTACATATAGCTTCCACCTGCTCACAATACAGGCTTTTGCTAGAGGACATGGCAGAATCCTACACTCATACTTGTACCAGGATGTACACAAACAGCATCTAATGGCCTCTACTATATGAAAATGGCATAAAGAAATGATTGGCCCTGAGGTCACACCTTCAGTGGTAAAAGCTCAATTTATTCACTGGTAAGAAGCTGTGGTTTGGAAGAACCTTAAACTCTTTTATCCTCCTTGGACACCTGACCAAAACTGCTCATTGCCTCCCCATTTTGACAATAAGCGACCCAGAGCATTTGCTCATGTTGGTTGCTGCTGTCTGCTAGGAAAGTGGTCACAGACTCTTCATGATAGGTGTCTTGCTACCTTGTCTGGATAAGAAAGAGGTGGTGGCAGAAACACAGGAAAAACAAGTGTTGGCAAGAAATTCCTCTGTGCTAAATGCTAGCAGATGGAAAGTCTTAGGACAGAGGAGTCAATTTCTTTGCATTCCCATGCCTGTTAATATAGCCCATGTCCATGGTGAAGATGCCTGAGCACTGCACAACCAAGATCTAAAAACCTTAAGTGTAAGATACATTTTAATGCACAAAGCAGTTGAATATTTAATCAGACACCAATAAGCAACCTAAAACTTCACCCATATGGTCTTTCTGTTCTGAGTACTGAAAAGCCTTAATTCTTCCAGGAAAGGTGATGAGTTCTCCCCCTTTGGAGATGAATTACACCAGCACCTTAAACCATCTAACTGTCACACTAAAAGCACTAGCACTTACAAAAGCCTAATCCAGCAGTCAAAAATTTGGTACTGTCTTCAACTGGTACTATGAGAAAATGAGAAAAACAAGAAAAACAATATGGCCCAAACTTAGCAGTCATCAGCATTTCATTAAATCACAGCACAAAAAGCAAGTAAAAGACAGCAGATCACTGAACTCCCTGACAAGATTTTTACACATTAAGCAGGAAACTTCAGCTGACTTATTCCTCAGTCTCCACTGGCACATCCTGGAGATGTCTCTGCATACCGACATGCCGGCTGTATTTCCAGGTTGTAATGAGTTTCAACATTTCAGTCTGAGTGTTTTAATAGAACAGAAAGAGGAAAAGAGAAAAACAAAGTGCAGCAACTAAAGTGCTTGCAATTCAAAGTGCACTAGGAGAAAGTACACCCGAGATTTCTCCATCCCCTTGTTTTGTCAGTGGAACTTCAACAATGCTGTAGCTATTCAATGTCAGTATTAGCAGATGAGTACATTCACCAACTTTTCCAGGAAACACCATCCCCAGTGGAAGTGATTCTGCCACCTGGAAGCTGGTGACTGGGGAGGGGAAAACCATGCCGTTTGTTAGGACCCTTTTGTCTCTTCCTCTCTCTTTTAAAGCCCCCAACAATTAGCCTGATTTCCTTCCATGTCCAAACACCTAGGCATCTTGGACTCACAGCTGCTGCAGACAACATCTGAGGGCTGGGACTAGGAGGAAGAAATCATATTCTATAAACCAGTTAAGGAAAACACCAACTTTCTGAAGCTATCAAGTGCTTTTGAAAGCACGACCTAACCCAGACAGCCAAAACTGCTCCTGTGGCTTCACACATACCACCTCTGCAGGCTGTTTTGTCAGCAGCAACACAGAGGAAGGCTCACAGGGAGAAGGTGAGGGCTGAAGAACAGTTTCAGACTTCATGATTGCAGTCTCAGGCATGGCCAAGGCTTATGACATGTACAACACGTAGGCAGCTGGAATTGCCCTGCCTGACACAAGCTCCACAGTTTCATCACTGCTACCTTCCTTTTCCTTGCCAAGCCTCTCTGAGAAGACACTACACACTTGTCATGTCTGTGTTCAGCCTATTAAGACTACCACACACAAGGGAGTGGGAAACACCACACTCTGCACCTGCAAGACCGCAAGAGCAAACCCCGTGGGAAAACGACAACCCACTGTACAACTCCTACTCTTGCTCTCTGCTGTTCCCACTCATCTATGGCAGCCCACCTTACTTTCAAATTTCTCTCAGCATGGGGCAAAAGCTCTGAAGTATGAAGCAAGCAAATGTTTACATCAGCATGCAATCTCTGAATTTCTACAACTGAGGTTTACTACACCCACAGAGGAGGCTGAGTTTTATGGGTCCAAATTGCAAATCTTGAAGTCTTCTTTTCATGAACTTTGTGAACTGCTGTTATGCATGCAGCAGGAAGTGGAGCGGTACCATAGCCAGCCTGATTAGAGAGACTGAAGCAGCACTGAAGCTGTTCAGGCTCTGGTAATTCAGTTTCAAAGGAGGAAATGTAAATGCAGAGTAACCTTTCTGAATGAAAACATAGAGGAGGAGTAAGACAGTGAAGGAGAAAGGAGAGACCAAAGTAGGTAACATTAGCAGGAATACTGGTGGTCACAGGTCCAAGAACACCAACTGTAGGTCCAGGCTGAGAAGCTCCAAGTAACAGAGACAATTCTGCACCAACGACGTTTATTGAGATGTCTTCCCTGCCATGCACAGTACAACTCATTAAATTATTTAGCATAGCTACTTACAGGCTTAAATCCAAGAAAGGCTGGTTTAGTCATTTAGCATTGTCTTCACTTTATAAAGCTGCCTGGTCATGTCAAGGCAGAAATCTAAGAGTGAGAAATGAGAGGGCACCACGACACCTCGCTTTGTATGTACTTTGCCAGCCACTCCCTCTCATAGCTGTGAAAGCAGACATCTACTCTGAGAAAGTAAAACCCTTCCTCGGACACAGCCATAGAAAGCCTATGACTGCCTCAAATCACTGCCTTTTGTCTAGTGGACATAGCCTCTCTGAGGAGCCATAGGCAGACTGGCACAGGCACAGCCATATGCTGCCAGCCAGAAAAGGCTCTTGGAAAGGGCTAGGAAGGCAGATAAGGCTTTGGTCCAACAAGCAACAGCTGGCAGAGGGAAGAATTCACCTTCAGACCCCGAAGGAAAACAAGGGCAGGCAGCTCTTTCAAAAAAGGAAAGGCACTAAGTCTTGGGAAAGGAACACAGGAAAAATACATGTTCTCTTCAGGTTACTGCAGAGAGCTGTAAAGGTGGTCACTCAGCCAGGTTTGCCGACCACTGACAGCACAGAAGATGTGGGTGAGCCATGACAGCTGAGGAACTCCCAATGTCCACCATGCAAATCCTGGCAAATGCTAGGCCTCCAGGGCAGCAACTCCAGCGTGGGTGGGGATGCACTAGACCTGACTGACATGCTGAGAATGGACATCAGAGGCAGAAGGAGGAATTAGATGGGTGGGTAGAGATAATGAATGTGACGTGCTGGTACCTCACAATGCAAAGCCGTATTTCTGCCTAAGAAAACCCAAGAAAAGCCAGAGCAATCTTGAGATCTGTGACAAAGGTGGATAGCAGCAAGCAGGGACAGATAGGGAAAACGAAGAATAAGCCCTTCGCTACAGTCCATCATAGCTGCATGGACAAGTCCTACAGCAACTACTGAGCCAGCCTTAGAAATGTGAAAAAGTAAACCGGCTTAGAACTGATAGCTCCATTTAAGCAAATTCCAGCACTGCAAAGAGGGATTTGTTTGTTTCTTCCCTGCAGTGCTCCCCCAAACACAGCACCGCTCCCTTTCCAGCTGCCTGAGCACAGCCCCTTCCTGCACACATACTGACGAATCTCTATGGATTTAAGCCTCAAAGACCCAGGAACATCTATGGCCTGCAGATTGGGCAGTGGGGCCTCAAGGTGAAGCATCTCCAACTCATTGCAAGACAGACACCAATGCTGTATGCCATACGAACTGTAAATGAGCCACAAGGGGTTAACTCCACTTTTGGCTGCTGGAAAGGTGCTATTTTGGCATCTTTTCACATTACTGGAGCAGTTTTGCACAAGAAGAAGCATTTAGACTTCACATGGGCATTCTGTATTTTCCTCTAGAAGGGAGAATACATTTTCTAGGTAGCTGCACTCAGAGTCACTTATGGCAGTCCCAGGCTTTGATGAAGCAGCACATGATTTTCAAAAGCACTTGGTGTGCTCCTCACCATTTATTTCAATCCTTTGTCATTTGCATGGGAAGAGGGCAGAGCCACACATTCCTGAAAAGCCACACTTGCACACTGCAGACTCAGTACAGCACCCCTGCTCATGCTCTCAATGACATCCCCATCACCTTCACAAATGCTGCTTGAAAAATGTTACAGCAAAGCAGCATGGCGACTGGGAAAGGGAGGCAATTAATGCAGTCCTATTAAACATTTACAAAAGTTTATTCATTTTCTCTGCTTTAAGACCCGAGGAGCATTCTGAGAAAAGGAAATAAGAGCATCTGTGCATTCCTTTATGATGACTTTATATGGGCAGGCAGCTGTTTAAATTGCAGGTCAGGTATTGAGAGTAAGCACAGGCATAGCTGCTTTCTGCTAACAGCCTAAAGTGTCAAAAATATTTCATTTCTGAGAAGAAAAAGGAGTTTCACAAAGATTTTTGAGATTAAGTCTTCTTTCCAATATAACGTAAAGAAGAGTATTGGGCTGCTTAATACTGACTGAGTCAAACTTAGAATCTTTATTACAGAGAGAGTGATGCATCTTCTGGAAGATTTGATGTCTATAGACAGAGCAAGAACAGGCATGAGCCAGAATCAGACTTGGTCTTTTCATGCAACAGTTACAGACTGAAAAACAAGCCAATCCTTTTTTTTATTAGGCAAGAGGTCATTCATCCTGAAGACCCTACACACCCTTGTAAGCCTTCAAGATTAAATCATACAGAATGCTTTATATTCACCTTTACCAAACTCAGCCTTTGCTACCTCAAAGCACATGGCTGCACACAAAGGATATGAAGGCAAGGGAAAAGTGAGCCTTACTGAGGAAAAGCACCTGGGCTGCTTTATCGGGAATAAGAATATAAATTTTGGAGTTAGTGAAGAGAGGTTTTTCATTTCAGATGTCTATTCACAGACCACCGCCTATAAAAAAGCTGCCTAATATCTGCATATCGTTGTCCGTGGCTGTGTCACAACACATCTTCAAGACAAGAACTATGAACTTCCAGCATCAAGAGCAAAACTACTGAAACGTCTCCTAGAAGCTGGGACTCTCAGCCCTACTTAGGCATTCAGCTTAACAAAGTTACTACTTTTGCCCAGCACAGACGACTATTCTGAGTACAAAAATGTTGGAGCATTCAGAAAACTTGCATTTATTAACTCTTTTCTTTCCTGCCCTCTCCCTTTACCTCATCACACACACAGCTGCCCACCCATTTTATCCCAAGCCAATCTTTCAGCATCAGTATAGTTGCAGAAGGTGACAGTCATTACTGCGACACACCATACCAATAGCAGGAGTTATTGCTGCTTCAAAGCCAGGCATACAGATAGTCTGCATTTTTAATGCATCTTCAGGAAGCCCACGAACAGTACACGATACAGGAACAACAAATACAACCACAATAAATGCAACTTTAGCTTGCTAAATTGACCTACAAATCCACAATTAGAGGACAAAAAGCTGGTTATCCATACTGCAGCTCTGTCTTTTGAAACAAGAGACATTAAATTCATCCCTCATAACCTCAGTAAAACAGGCTGTACTGACTCTAAAAAAAACAGTATCTTGCTTCCCTGGCCTCACTCCTGTTTTCACCCCTCAAAGTGAAATCAAGAGAGAAACCTGGTGGTTGCAATAATAAGTTTTTAGAGACAGCACTTTGGAGTTACATTACAGCCATTTCAGGCTCAGACTACACATTTCTTAACTGACAAGAAACTCGAAACATGATTTTCATTGGTTTAGGTTCTCCTAAAGAGCCTTATTTCTCCTCAGTTTGAGATCTCCTAACCCTGCAGAGTATTGGTAAAGTCAATTTTCATGATCCAGACCATGCAAGCCTTAAATAAATCCACTGTAAATATTCAGAGCCCTCAGACAAACATATCAGTGCAATACACACACATTTAAAATAACTAAAGGAATGCATTTCCTTTGATTTTATTTCTCATTCGACCATATGCACACCATTACTAAAATTAAGTCCTTTTTACATTCAGCCTTCTATATTTTAAACATAAAATTATACTGGTGCCCAAATTCCACTAATTCAGCTGAGATGGAGACACGATGACAGAAGTCCATGACGCTGAATGCTGCTGCAGTCACTAGTCAAGGCATTTCAACTTCAAATAGCTTGGTCAGCTCCTCTGAGTGATCAGAGGGAAAGGGATGAGTGCAGGCTTTGTCCAGACCAATGCCTACAAGCAGAGCTGCCAAGCCTCTACTACACTTTTTACAGCACGTGGCTCTCCTTTCAGGGTGTCAAGAAAGCATGATGAACATGAAGCAGGACCACAGCACTTGAGAAATGCTGCAACAGCTGCGTGCAGAGCCTCAGCTCCATGCCCAAGCAGGGGGACACAACTGTCTCAGATTCTCTGTGAAAAGCCTGCTTAGTGAGACCTCCTGGAGTTACTGCTGTTTAAGCTCTTTGCTTGTTTCACTCCTTATGCAAAAAGGAGGAAAGTTGGGGAACTATCCATTCTCCTGCCACTCTTAATCAGCTCTCAACCTTACCTATTCATTGCAGCAGCTATACCTCCTGACCTGCAACCGAACACTTCCAGAGCTACTTCCAAAACAAGTCCTGCCACCTCTCCTTCTTCTCATCAACCAGGGCCTCTGGGCTGACTTCTCACCCACCAGGAATAGGCTAAAAGATCCATGCAGACTGTCCTCCCAAGCAGGTCACACATCTGAATTCTCAGCTGTTAAGAGTTTATGATTAGCAGGCATGCCACAGTGAACACCAAGGTGTCTGATCACTGAAGCCTTGTGCTGAAGTTCAGCACACGTGGATTTCCATTTGAAAAGAAAGGCCACTAAGTGCAGAGAAATCTAGGGGACTGGGATCACATAGTGGCATCTGTTTTCGTGGGGGTGATTCCTGCTTTTTCAAAGAGAATNATCTCTCTTGAATTGAGGGGCCCAGAACTGTACACAGGACTCAGGGTGTGGCCTGACCAGTGCTGAGTACAGGGGAAGAATAACTTTCCTTGTCCTACTGGCCACACTGTTCCTGATACACAACAAAGGTGTTTCTAGCTCTACAGCTATGGACAGATAGATTCTGCAATGCACACAGAAGCAATACTACCCTGCACATTTGCATCCATACAAGGAATTTGGTTAAAAAAAAGTTTTTCTCTGCTGTATGACACCAGAGGAAAAATTCAAGGCAAATGGGACACTAGATATTTTCCTGTAATTCTCTAGAGACAATAACTACCAAATACAGCTTTTCTCACTAGAGTTATATCAAGTCTAAATGACTTGCAGAAGACAAAATCTCTAGACCAGTAAACAAAGTCGGTATCTCAGACTTCAGCATGTTTTTGAAGCTTTACAAATGACTAACAACCAGCTAGCTATTTCACACTCCTCTATAACTCAGCCCAAACCCCAAAGGCACCTTAGTCTTACGTACCTGTGCCTGTGCATGCACATTCAGATAAAAGACACTTAGGTAAGAACCACTACAGAGTCAAAACATTACATCAGACCTGAAGAAAAAAAATCTAAGCAAATTACCCGGCTGAAGAAGTGGGAAATTTAGAGTGTTACAGAGAATAAATTTGTTTCCTAGAACTATTGTAGCATAAAATTATCACTTTCCATCACAGGCAAGGAAATTAACGTTCAGACTTATTTTGCACAACACATCACAGCTAAGATCACAGAATCACAGAATTATTGAGGCAGGAAAAGACTTCTGAGATCATCAAGTTCATCCAGTCACAGAGTTGCTTCTCCTAAGGCACTGTTAGAAACTCTAGGGACTTCAAGTGTCTTAACAATGAAAGTAAAAATTAGGACAAAGAAGTTTTACTAACTAGAGTCATGGTGACAGAACACTTGGACAGCATCTGCCTCTGCATCCCTGCTAAGTGATTGCAGACACAGACTACAGACTGGGGCTGGGGAGGGGGAAGAGGTGAGGAAAACCAGTAATTTTAATATTAACAAAGCAGGTATCCATCTGTGACAGGGATGGACTCCTCAATCAGCTTGCTAACCATCACAATTCAAAGAAGGAATGAAACAATAAATAACGTGACAGTATGGAGGAGATGGCTCTTGGTGGAGCCCACAGGACTGGCACACTCCAGATTAGCCTAGCTCAGAAGTGGGGAATTGGAGACAATCACAGGCTGTTAGCTTTTAGCTGAAAGGAACATTCTTTTATTTAGGATAAACTTATTAGACATCTTCAAATGTTAAATTTACCAACACTACTTAAAACCGAAGGAAGCACATCCAGAAAATAATCCTCTATTGACTCACTCTCTTTCAGTGACACACACTCCCCCAGTAATTTATGTTCTCTGTACTGAAGAAGTACAACAATCACTTCACTGGCTGCTATCCTGCCTTTGTATTACATCCAGAAACTCAGCCAATGTGACAGTAAAAACAGCTTTTCAATGATTAAGTTTGTTTGATTTCAAAAGATGCCCCCTAAGACTCCTCTAGGAGGAATTGCTGAAACAACTCTGCTGCTGTTTGACATTTTTGTGACTAGCATGAATGAGACACAAAATTCAATCCTCCCAGTACAGATGTGTAAATGTGCAGCAGAACATGAGGAAAAAAAAAAATCATACGTAGTAAGGGAAGCAAAGTTTTCAAAAGCACTCACTGCAAATAAAACACCTCTTCTCACACAGAACACGGTTAGACTTGTGTTCAGTGCACTGCAAAGTCCCAGGATTTTATGCTCAATCAGACAACCTTGGGAAATAACCATCTCCGATTAAACAACATGAGCATATATTCTGAAAAAATTAACTGAGACTCTAGCATGCTGGCAGCATAAGTCACACATGCACACACAAAAAGTGTGAGAGAGAAAGGCAATTTCCTGAGCAACAGGAAGATTACTTCAGCTCTCTGAAGTCATTTAGCCTTAAAAACACTCAAGAACCCCTGCATATTTTTATATCCTGAAGATACAAATACAACCAAGCCATTCTGCAGGCCATGACAGGCATTTCTGAAGTACAGAGGGGGCCCTTCAGGAGCTTCATGAGGGGACAATCAGTGCTATGTGACAGCCTCCTACAGTAGAAGATGCAGCTCACTTTCAGAGCTGGGCAGCCACTTCTAGCTGCCTCACAAGCTAGGCAGAGTCAATCCATAAAGAAGTAAAATGAAGAGGCCTCACTCCACACTTCCCTGTCCAGCAGATACTAGAGAGATGCAGCTGCAAGACTCCCTGTTTCAGGCGTTTCTCCCATTCTCTACCTCAAACAAGTCTTCTCTCTATGATCTTCATCAGCTCAGCATCCTACGCCCCACACATACATCTTCACATCCTATCAGACGTGGCTTCATTCACAGGTACACAACTAATGGAGAATAAGAAAGATGATCTTTGACATCCTTCTACCTTTTTATACAGAAAGTCTAAGGCTGCTCTTTATCCCATGCAGGCCTGATTCTTCCAATTTGCAAAAGAGAAATAAGAAATTCTGTTCCCACTGCCACAAGCCAAAGCAGAACACCAGAGCAGTGCCAGAGAACTGCCAGAGCAGTGTGTGGGGCAGGACTCTCTCCTAGTTTTACTGTTGTTACTGTAAAGACTGCTGTAACTGTTCACCACAAGGTGAAAAGGGAAGCTGTTCATTGCTTTACAGCACATCTCTCCCACCTGCTCCAGCCAGCAGAAACCCCATTGCAGGCACAGCCAGTAGTGCTGTGTCAGTAAAGAAACACAGCTTCCCAAGGACGATCACAGGCTCCTCAGAAAGCAGCACTGCAGAACCTTTTTCAGAATAAATGAAACCTGCAGCATAAGTGGAGGTTGGTGTCTCAGCCTCTTCATTTAAGGAGCAGAAGAAAGGCACTTGAAATCAAACTGAAAAACTTATTTCTATTTCCAAATCTCAGACTGCCCTCCTGGCTAAAAGCAGGATTACCAAGTTGCTAGAGGTCTACACTTCAACATTCAAGATCCATGAGATCTCTCTTTCAAGTCTGATCTACTCACAATGAAGCTTCCATTGTCATTATTATATTATGCTTTATTTATTTTATAGGTGAACAGCAGGCTAGCCCAGAGGTGTTTCTCAGACTACACACCTCTACAGCACTCAGAACAGTAATGAATTTCTATATTCTCTGCACTACAGTCACGCAGCCAGTTAGGCAATTTGCAGGATAAAGTACCCTTATCAGGTTGGGCAGAATTTTCAATGGGCTTGGCTTCCTTTTGCTAAGCATCTCATTTACACCAGAGCTTAAATATATAAGTCCTCAGAAGTTGAACAGTGGTTGTGCATAGATAGTACTTAAGCAGTCCTGATAATCCTGACCTCTTTCAGTAATCTGAAAGCCACTTGTAGGAAAAGCAAGAGAGGGCAAATTCAAGGTCAGGTCTAGCACCATAGACATTCAGCATCTAACTCCTACCACCCCATTTTGAGAAAAAGAGACAAAAGATATACTGATATAAGAAAAGAGCAGTGGAATTAGTCAGGTTAGATTTGCCCATACTACACAGGGAACTGTGGCTATTCTGTGCACATCTCACACCTTTATTGTGTACTAACAGGATACATTAGAGAAACCTCAAGTCCTGCAGAAGGTAGCCTGCAGCTTGAGGAAAGGTGATGTCTTACTGCTTTAATTACTCACAAAGAGATTTTTGTTATATTAAAGATACAGGTATTTCTGTTTCCTTATCACTTGCCAAACCCAGAAAGTTCATGGACGATGAACTGGAAGGCCAAGATTCAAAAGAAAGCCTGTAAGAAAGGCTTCAAAATTTCTCAAAATAACAACATGTAGCTAAACCACTCCCTGGAAAGGAGAAACAGAAACACTAGTTGCTTGTGGTTCTGCTCAGTGGAACACAATGTAGAAAATTCAATTTTAGTCTGGCTATAATGATACTCTTCTCCATTAAGAAAGAATGAAGGCACAAGTCAACAAATTATTTCCATGAGGGAAAAACAAAATTTATAAATGCTCCTGACCAAAATAAACTTTGTTCTCCGTAACTACACCCAACACAGACCTCTGCTCTTTGATGTAAGTGACAAAATTCCTAACAATAACAGGATGAGAGTAGGCATAAGGACGCAGTGCAATTGGAAAGACAAAGGTACTTGTGACTCATGGCACTCTCTTCCTTTTTTATTAAAAAGGCAACATAAAAATAACAAAATCCACCCTGAGATCATCTGCACTCACCTCTGTTTTGATGATGCATTTCCTAGATAAACTGAGCAGACCTGTCTCCCCACCCATGCTGCTCAGCTTTAGCTTTCTAGAGCCAGCAAATATTATTCAACATCATTACTGTGCTATTATGTGTGATCTTCAGCTTTGCTAGCTTCTGCAGCTCCAGAGCAATCAACACAAAGCAGCTTCCATAATCTTCTCAACCCACTAGCCTTGAGATACATTAAAGTGCATACAAAAAGCAGACCTACCTGGTTTGCTTCCTTCACAGTCATGTCCCAGCTGGCCTTTGGTGTTCAAGCCACAAGTATACACTTCCCCATCTTCCAACAGGAATACAGAGTGGTTTCCTCCACATGCCACCTCCTTGACATTTCTGTCATGAATGAATCCATACACCTGTGGTTCAGGAATGATGACCTGGAAGTTGCTACCTATCCCAGGTTGTCCAAAAGCTGAGTATCCCCAGCATAGCATTTTCTCTCTTTTCAGCAAGTCATGTATCCCTCCTAGGAAAGAGAAACAGGGAAAGGAATGTGAATAAAGCAAGCATGCACGAGTGATCCTACAGAGATAAGCTGCTCAGGGGAGCTGGCAGAAACAGTCAAAACCGACATTTCCTGCATGACTATCAGGCTTGCAGACTGACAGTAAAAAGGGATCTCCACCCTTACACGAACAGAAAAGTAATCAAGACAGCTCAACTCAGGTACTGAGTCAGCACCTCCAAACCTTGGCCATCTCCATTCGTAAAGCAGTAGAAGCATTCTGAAACCCTGCAGATAAGTTTTTCAGCAAGAATCACTCTGCTTTGAAAAAATAAAAAAACCCAAACAACTCCCCTAACCGTTTGTTATGTTTTTTAGACTAACAGGTCCAAACTTCAACTTTCAGAGTTATAGTGTCATACCTGGCACCATTGCCTAAAGAATTTTTTTTTTTTAATAAATCGGAACGATGGTCAAATTATTCCTGAACAAACCAACATAGGTATTTGTGGTACACTGGTCAATGCAGAACTGTTATTATTTCTGATAAATCCAGATTAAGAGGTATTCTTCTCATCTTGCAAACCAAATGCACGCACACATCCCTGAACTGCAGCAAGAATTCCCACCAAAAAGCAGCAATTCATATGGAGCTGCACACTGACAGTTTGGCCCTGACAGCAGTGGACAGATAACACTGATGAAACATGTCAGCAGTCAGGTGTTATCTTTTGTGCTGCACTCAATGAGAGTCAGAGATTTCACAGTGGGGTAACAGGAGAAGTGAAAACATATAGCAATATAAAAGGCCCAAGGAGTTGCTCAGCCCGGACTTGACAATGACAACAGAATGCCACTGCATAAAAGGTGGGGGCAGGGAAACAGATCTCATTCCAGAAGCAGCATGTGAAAGATTTTAATAATACTCTCTTGTCACTCCTAATCTCAGTAGGTTTAGATTATTTGTTAAACATGCCATATTAGTAAGACGTTGAGAACTCCTCTGCTTCAACCAGAAACCGATTAAAGCTTTTTCTGTAAAGAGATTAAGAAAAGAAAATTAAAGATCCAAGACATCAAGTCTTGTGATTCACCATGTCAAGTTTCAAGCTAAGGCAATTTACAGCAGTAGCACTCACTAACCTCAGGAAGGATCAGAAAGCGAAAAGTAACCCTTGAAGCACCTCAAGGAAACAACATTCCAGATAGGAAAAAACATGTATTTGATTTGTTTCCAATGCCTGATGTTAATTCAGGCTCTAGGTATTAGCAATAAAGCCTTTCCTAATCTAAGCCCCAAGCAACGAGTGTTCATCTCTTACCCCACTATCCCTACCTGTCAGCTGTGGTCCCTTCCACTGAGGCAGGGCTGAGCTGGATGGGGGAGGGAGAGGATTGGGATTTACCAGTTGTATAACAGTGGTGCAATTTCCTACCAAAAAACATTCACTAGGATCTCTTACTAGGTGCCTTAAAGCATGCTATGAATCCCATTTATCTCTAACAGTCCTTGCTCTTTTATAGCATAATACAATTCATTCACATCCACACATATGCTTATCACTGGCCAGCTCCAAAGCACAAAGGGAAAATCAGGCTACAAGGCTCTGTCTGGTTAAATCAGTCTTTGGGTACACTCTGTACTTGGTTGTCCTCAGCACAAAAGTCTGATGGAAGATACTCTCTCTGCTGACTACATTATTTCCTGCACTAAGAATAGGAATGCCATGGGACACAGTAAAACTGAAGTGCTTTAAAGGACACAAGTGCTATATTTATAGTAAACTTCATGTTCATCTCAAAAAACAAACAAACAAAAACACCCCGAAGGTGGCAACACTAAGGTGGGAATCATTTCAAAACTGACATCTGAGACAGCAGGAACCAGGGGCTGCCATTTCACTCAGCCTGGGGAATTACCTTCTTACAAGGATATAAGCAGCATAACAGCATCAAACCTGAAGATACGAAGATCATTCCCTGCTAATATAAGTGGAAGTTGCCTCTGAGATGGAAAGATCTCACCACTACGCAACCTGAACTACAATGACATTGTACAATATGAGCTAAATATTAATTTGGGATGTCTTTCTAAGTGTTCCTGAACAGTCTGCTCCCCGTAGACTAGAGTTATCTTTCCTAGTGCTACTTTCATTTCAAATGCTAAAAATACTCTAATTACTTTCCTTGTGTTCATATTCCATACAAGAAGTTAACCTAATGGGCAGAGGAATGCAATGTGATTAGTTAAGAGATGGATTTTCCTCTAAGACACTATTTAAACCAGAAGAGTTCAAGTTCCCAGTAATTCACACACACACTAGGGTGATATTTCAGAGATTAACCTTCATTCATGCTAGTGGACAGAGTTTCTGAAGCCCCCTCGAGTTTAACAATCCCTAAGGCAGACAATGAGGCATGCCAGATCTTTTACAAAACCTGGTCTTAGACTTTTGGGTAGTTTTTTTTTCAAACCCATTCTCATCCTCCACACATTTTGCTGATAAATCCCTGTACAACTCTATCCCAAGGTGAGAGAGTACCACTCTGCACTCAGGAGTGAAAACAACACAGCCATCTTCCATGTAAGCATACAGGCACAGCTCAGTATTTTCAAATGGCCTGATAAGACACATTTTAAATTTACTTATTTTGAAGAAATAGCACATTTTTAAAACCATGGTTGTTTTACTCTCCTCCCAGAAAAGTTAGTACTTCACATGTTTAAGTAGAAGCTGTGTTCTTGAACACAACAAGGCTTTAAATGACAATTTCGTGGTGCGTTTCCAAACTGGTGAAGGCAGTTACTCTTCTTTGACATTAATGGAGGAAGCAAAAACTCATGTTACACTGCAACTAACCTCTAGAAGCTGCATACCCTCCTTATACTAACTACACAAAAAGTTTATAGTGTGGGCAGACACTAACACAAATGCATCTGCACATATAGACACATACATAAAATACAGATAAGGTTTATGCTCACTTACCTGAAAAAGTGCCTATTTATTCCTACCACTCAGCTCAATATACTTTCAAAAATTTGAATTTTTATATTCAGAGAACAAACCCTCAGTGAAAGGTTTTTTCTTTCCATGCATCAGTTAGGACATAAAAAGTTCCCAGATCCTTTTAAAAATCAACTGGCAAAACACAAGAGTTGCAGTACCCAGCCACATCACCTAGTCCTGTTCTTCACAGATCACAACACAGCCCACTTGGTATTCACATTTTAGAGGTAAGAACAGATGCAATGCAGCAAAGTTGGTGATTTATAGAGATTCCCCACACGTAACAAAAAAAAAACCCAAACGAACAAAAATTAAAGAGGAGGAAAGTACAAGAAACGTCCCCAAATTCTGACATTCCAGGAATAATTCACCATCAAAACAGCAAAGGACATACACAGCACAGCTAGAGATAGGAAAACCTCACACTGTGAGGAATATTTTGAGGAAATCTATCGTGGGTAGAAGATCCACAGTCTGCTATAATAAGACTCAATTGGCATACTAAGTATATATATCCTTTGGTGAAAAAGCAGCTCTGGTTTGGTAAAACAATAATGCTACATGTAAAGATGCATATCTTTCTTTCTTTTTAATAACTGTCATGTCTTCACACAAGCACATTCTAAAGCCCTAGCTGCAATCACAACTGCACCCTTCCTGAGAAAGTTAGCAAAGCAAATATTGTCCTTGCAACAAGGGACAGCCAGGCCCAGGGCTCTCCCAACAAAGAGGTATGCCAACTGGCAGGGCACAAATAAACAAGTTTTTTCCTTCCCTGTTATTTGTGAGATTTCAGTTATCAAACGTGCTTCTTTTATTAATTTTGCCCAATAATGAACAAATTTACTGCTCCTTTCTGCCTCTAACCCTTCAAAGCCGACCTTCTCCTTCCTCTTGTCATCGTTTTACCCCAACTGAATGTCCAGTGTTAGGCCTGGATATAGATCAATCGAATGCAAGGTGTTACGAGTGAACGAGTTAACAGAGCAAAGAGAGCACTTCCATTGTATAAGCCCTAAGCAAGAGGCGCTCGCACAAAAAAAAAAAAAAAAAAAAAAAAAAAAATTAANAAAAAAAAAAATTTAAATTAAAAATAGATAAAACCCAACAAGACCCACACCACCTCCATTTTGAAATTCCAGTAAGAACACCTTCCTGCCTTCACGCCCTTCTTGGTTTCCGTGATTGCTGCTGCTGCATCCCACCCGCAGACCGCCGTTTCATGCGATCTCTGCGGGGCCCGGCGCGCCCACCGACCCCCAGCCCCAGGGACCGACAGTGGCGGCCTCGGACACCCGCTGCCCCTCCAGCACCGGTACCTCACGGCCGCACACCTCCTAACTCGCCCCCCAGCCAGCCGCACCAGGTGATGCAGTAGCAGCGTCCACAGGCTCCTGTCGCAGCCCCGCTGCCGCCCCCGGCTTCCCGCACCGGCCCGGGCAGGCTCCGCCCGGGGACGCGCGTCCTGCGCCACGGAGGGCGGCGAGCAGGACTGGGGCTGCGGGGCTCCGCCATACCGCCACGCTGCGCCGCGCATCCCCACGCTGCCGCCTTTAGCTCCGTCTCCCATACACATCGCTTCGTACCGGGACCGGCAGCAGCTCTATCGCGGACGCGCCGGGAAGCTGAGTTTTCCCTCCTTCGGCACTCGCCTCGCCGGGCCGGCCCAGGCCCGATCCCAGTGCAACGGGGCTGAGGTCCACCCCAGGATGGCTCTGATTGAGCCAAACAAGGCGCTCGGAGAAAGCAGCTACCGCCGACCCTGCGACCCCCGGCCGCCGCAACCCTTCCCTCCGACACTCACCTGCCGCCCGCCCCGCCGCCGCCGCCACGGCACCGAGGAAGTCCGGCCCTGGCACGCTGCTGTCACCGATGGGAGTGACAGCGCAGGGCGGCCAATGAGAAGCATGGGGCCGGCCCCCGGAGCACGAACCGACGGCGTGTCGTCCCGCCTTGTGACTAGCGTTTGGCCGCTCGGTGTGTCGGCGCGCCTGTTTCGGGCTCCTTCAGCGCTTCCCCCCGATCCACGGGGCGAGTGCGGGTAGGCAGGCCCCGAACAGTCTCCGATACCGGTCGGCAGCGGGCCGGGCCTGAGGCGGCGTGACGGGCTGCTTTAGGCTGTCATCGCCTGCGCGGCCTGCTGCCATGGCTGGCTCAGGCCGGGCCAGGCCCGGCATCCGATGCGGAGAAGTCGCCTGGCCGCCCTGACGGCAGCAGCGACAAAACACGAAAGGGCCAGCCGGCCGTACAGGCTTTGAGACCTACTGGCGGTCGGCCGTGCCTGTGGCCTCCCTCAGGGGTGGGGCCGGCACTTCTTGGGTTGCCGCGTTGTGGTTCCTGCCTTGTGCCCCGGGAAGATCTGTTCGGGGAACCTCATTTCCCTGAAGCCAGGGGACTGCTTGAGGTCAGAGCTCCCTGCTCGTGTCAGCTGCGTGTGTGCGTCCCCGCCGATGGCGAAAGGCCCAGCGGGAGCCTGGCTGCACCCCGCGCCGGCGGCCGATACCGTAGCAAACCTCACAGGCTGAGCAGGTCAAGGGCTGCGCTAAAAACAAACCAACCGGCAAAGTGAGGCGTTTGTAAATATTCTAGATTTTAAGCTATTTTAAATAAAGGCTTCAAAGGAGAACTTTGTTTTGTTACTCATGAAATATCACTCAATAACAAAAGTCACTTCTTTTACTCTCTTTTTTTTTCCCTCCTGTCTTGCCTTTTCTGTAGCCTTTAGGCAAGCTTGTTTGTTTCAGAACTCGCACGTTTTATACAAAGTTTCAACCTCGAGAAAATATTTGTGGTTAAAGTACCTGGAAGAAAGGAGAGGGAGGGAAGAGGCTAAGAGCAAGCAGTTATGTAACTCCCAAGTACTCATTTTCAAATTTCTATGCCATCCATTAGAAAAATACTCCACACCACAAGAGCAATACACAGGCTGGATCCTGCTCAGTCTATAAAAACGACAGTCAATATTTGAGCAAACCACAAAGAGATGCTTACAAGGACTCGGGGCGGGAGGGGGGGGGGGCGGGGCGGATGGGGAAAGAGATCCCTAAAGCACTCTTCTTGCGCCTACAGTATTGATTTCCCTAATGCTACATTTCCAGCAGCCTGCAGTATTTGTGTACTTAGCATGCACTGTGTCACCTGCCAGATAACAATTCACCTGTATTTGCATAGACCATGCTTGCTTAGCATTAAAATAAAAAGCTACTATCTAGTGTAAAATCATACCTGTGATATAATAGCGGTTACTTAACCAGTGTTACAAGCAGCTTCTAGAATTACTACCAGTAGAGGGAAAAAAAATCCTGCTGTTTTTATTTACTTCATCATCTAAATACCTTTGAAAACTAACGAGCATTTCCCTTCACAATCAGCTTCCTCTGTTTGTTTCTGATTCAGTAATAAAGTGAGGGGAAATAAAGTGAAGACATAAAAAAGGGGGGGGGGGGGAATGTAGATGAGGGAGCAAAGCCCACAGTTTGTCAGAGGGAAGCAGGATTTTCTTGCTTAAACCATTTTCTAACTGGTTACATTTCAGTTTCATGGAGAACTTTCAAGGCTGCTCCTTCGTAAATGGGTAACATTTTGAATAAAGACACCAAAATAAACTCAGTTTGTGTCCCTGCACTCCAATGTACACAGCTCCCACTGTGGCTGCTGCCACTGCAGATTTCTTGGAAAGAGCCCAGGTTTCACCACACCATGGGTCTTCCTCACCTGGCTGTGGTCAAGCTGGAGTCCACCTCTTCCTGCTGTCTAAGGGCCACCATTTCTTTGATGGGTTAGGTCATCCAGAAGTGCCAAAACATGCAGATCATCCTGATTTCCAAAGCACCTTCTCTCCTCCCACAAGCAGATGAACAATAGTCAAGTATCAAGAACCATGCAGGCAAACATGTGGTGAAGTCCCCTGAATGTTGTGGTAATGTAAGTTATCTCCACAAAGGAAGACAGGGTGGCAGCTTTCACCTCTTCCAGTAGGTGTTTTTTCCCAGTCCGTCATCAGGTGCCATTGGTAGTGTTCTGCTCCGATGGGCTGTGGCACAGACCTTTCCCTGTGATGCTTTATGCCTAGCCAGTCCTGCCCATTGTCAGGACTTTTCACCAATGTGGCAGCCTGAAGAAGGGTGGAACATTAGGTGCAGAACGTCCCACTGCAGGGAGACTACTGCTTGGGCCACAAGTCTCTGCCCCAGGTATCTGGGCCAGAAAGCTGTTGTGGGTAAGAAAAAGCCTTCTGTGTAGCCAGTGATGTCTCTGTGCTGCTCCAGAATCAATGGACCCATCTGTACTTTTCTCTTTTGCCTTTCCCATGTTAGGGAAGAGTTTTACACAGGGTCTCAGCTGCGGATTAGCCAGCCAAGGCAAGGTCCTACTACCTCTCACAGATGCAATATTTCTGTGTGGTGTCCTTTCTGCAGCAAATTTGGCACAAAGCTCACTCCTACCACATTTCACCAGGTTACCTCCTTCATTTCACAGAATCACAGAAACATCCAGGTCAGGAAAGACCTTCAGGATCACCAAGTCCAACCTATAACCTTACTCTACAAGATTCACCTTACACCATATCCCTAAGCACCACATCCAAATGACCCTTAAACACATCCAGGGTCAGTGACTCAACCACTTCCCTGGGCAGCTCATTCCAGTCCCTGACCACTCTCTCCATGAAAAACATTTTCCTAATATCCAACCTAAACCTACCCAGTCTCAGCTTGAGGCCACTCCCCCTTGTTCTGTCTCCAACTACCTATGTGAACAGACTAGCACCAACCTCTCCATGATGTCCCTTCAGGTAGTTGCAGACAGCAATGAGATCTCCCCTCAGCCTCCTCTTCTTCGAACTAACCAGCTCCAGCTCCCTCAGTCACTCCTCGTAAGATTTATTCTCCAGGCCCTTCCCCAGCTTTGTTGCCCTCCTCTGAACCTGCTCCAGCACCTCACATCTCTCTTGTATTGCGGTGCCTGAAACTGAACACGACACTCCAGATGTGGCCTCAACAAAGCTGAGTACAAGGGGACAATCACCTCCCTACTCCTGCTGGCCACAGCATGTTTAATACAAGCCAGGATGTCATCGGCCTTCTTGGTGGCCTGGGCACACTACTGGGTCATATTCAGCTGCCTGTCTATTGCAACCCCCAGATCCCTTTCTGCCAGGCAGCTCTCCACCCACGCTGCCCCAAGCCTGTAGCATTGCTTGGGGTTGTTGTGTCCCAAGTGCAGGACCTGACATTTGGCCTTGTTGAAACTTATCCCATCAATGCTGGCCCATTGATCTAGCCTATCCAAGTCCCTCTGGAGAGCGTCACTACCCTCATCCAAATCAACACTGCCACTTGGTGTCATCTGCAAACTTGGTGTCATCTGCAAACTTACTGCTGACACTCTCTATGCCTGAATCAAGGTCATCAATAAAGATGTTAAAAAGAAGTGGTCCAAACGCAAATCCCTGAGGAACACCACTAGTGCCTGGCCACCAACTGGATTTAACTCCATTGACCACCACATTTCTCACGGCTTACAAGCTGCTGGAGTTTGCTTGTCACCCCAGACTCACCCTGGTTACATTAGTTGCTCTGCCAAGCTCTTGCACTTCTTTACAGGTGATGTTCAGATCAGATGAGTGCTCTCAAAGAAGATTGCTGCTGCAGGTTCAATAGACTTTCACTCCTTGTGTAAAGCCTTTTAAACTCATAGTTAAGTGTGAGGCTCACTCACTCTGCATATTTTATAATGAGCACTGCTTGAGAAAATGTAGACACAACTTGATGCTCCAATTCATTTCAGAAGATGACAGAGGAATGCTCAACTCTGTTCACTCCTGAGGTTTTGGCTGTTGGCTTGTTTTTTTAATGAAAGCAGGGTTTATTTGAGGACAAATTAAAAATAGCCTTGGAAGTTACTCTGGGCTTTAATCTCCCATGTGATGTTGCATCATACATGATGAAAAGGAAACTCCTCCAGGCTCTAAATAAACCTATTATCATTTAATCTTTAATCAGTCATTTAAAAATACGTATTTTGTGCACTTGCACAGCACGGATCATCACTGTGGATTTCCGATCCCTAACAGAGGCTTAGAAAAGCATAAAAAAGGAAGCAAGCAGTCAGGAGCAGGCTGGTGGAGTGCAGCAGGTTCAACTGCCAAGACAGAGAGCCATGATGATGTGATGGTGTGGCAGTGTGGCAGCATCAGCCAGATATGGGATGGAGACACTTCAGGGACAACAGCTTGGGCTTCTGACAGCTCCCTCTTTACATAAAATACACCTGCAGCAGGGTGATACCTTTCCCAGAGAAATGCAAGCACCTCTGTGGTGTCCTGTCTGCCGCAGGCCGGTGAGAGGGACAGGGATTTGTTTAGCTCTGTGCAGGCCATGTGTCCCCTCGCTTTCTTTGGAGGGGAGCTGACTTCCTCTGAGGCACTAGTTCCCCTCTCACTATTGCCACTGATGTGCCACCTGCTGTCCTCTACTGCCCTGAGGCTTCAAGTGAGTGCTGGAAGTTTTTCTTCACTAATTACTATACTGTAACTTGAAAGAAAGCTTTTCTTTTCCTAGTATGTAACACTGTCCTTTTTACTGAGCTGGAAATTCATAAATGACACCTGTCTTTCCTAGGAAACATTTACTTTCTGAAAGGCAAAAAAGCACTAGCCTAACAGTCAATTCCAATATTAGCTTATATCATTTACTTGCACTTCACAGGAGCAGCCTCCCTGGTGCAAAAAGGAGTGCATTTGACACTTGACACAAAGTCAAGATAGAACAGGAAGTAAAAACTGCTGCCTTCTCACTTTTCAATTTTTACATTAATCTAAAGCATATTTTGCACAAAATGTGAAAGGCATGGACTTATTTGGCCTATGCAATACTTCTATTTGAAACACTCACATCAGCTTTTGACTTCCCTTGTGAGTGGCTTCCCCACATCAACAAGGACAGAAAACAAACTGTTACACATAGGCAGCTGCATAATGAAGGAAGAACACAAGTACAGGAGTGCAAATTTAACCAATCATTTAATTCAATGCAGTAATAAGTCTTCTCTGCATATATAGGTCTACTGATACATTTAATACACTACTAACACATATAACACGCCAAACGAAAGCGAAGACTGTTGAAAAATTATTGTTTTTTTCTCTTTCTCTCTTTTGCCTACAGCAAAATATGCAGAATACACATACTACCTTCACATCCTGCCCAATACTGTCAATATCCTACCAGTGCTATGCAGTGTTTCCACAACAAGCTTCCAGCAGCCCTGCAAGTCTCACATCCACAGGGTTCTGTAGGCAGAGTTGTTCTACAAACCCAAAACTTTTAAATTAGCAAATGCCTCCTTAGAAGGTATAAAGAAACATGACAAATGCCACAGTGTTACCATACTAAATAATAAAATGTCCATTAATGCTTTACAAATACAACTTTTGACAAAGTCTAGGAAGGATCAAATCCTTATCTTAAAAACTTCTCTCAGATAAATCAAAGGTCATATCGAACTGAGCAGACTGCTCCTTCAATTCACAGTTTGCGTTAGTGGCTCCCCAAGAGAACCCTTAACAAATAATGAAAACTTTAGCCTAGCATCCTCTTGCAAGCTTAGCATATATTGGCTGTATGTTTGGTGATGTACAAATCAAAAATCCCTGCTACTGAAAGCTCACTAACAAGACTAGCACAGTGCAAACAGGGTGTGGTTATACACAGATACACTTGGTTATCAGCTTGCTTCTTGGAGGCATATTATATAAAGTTAGGAAAGATGAATCCTATTTAATCTAACATTTGATCTAAGTTCATTTTCATAACCAATATAAAATCTCAGTGAACACACACACCCCCAAGTGTTTCTGAAGTGCAGAGAAAATAAGGCAGGGTAGAAAACAATACATTAGAGTTATTAAGAGAACAACGTAACAAGTGAAATAAAGACTTTTTTCTTATTTTTGCTTTAAAGTGCTCCTGATCCAGAGTCAGGACAAGCCAAAACTTTCGTTATGCTCTATGGCACAGAGCAACATTTTCTTGAGTATTCTTTTTGTGCTATATCTGGGGAGGAACAAAATGTGGCTGCAGGTATTGGCCACAAGACAGACCTCATCTGGATTTGCTGCTTCAGGATCTGCAATCATAAATGTAAAATATTCCAGTCCACAGCCAGGGATTCGATCAGATCCAGTCAAAAAAGCTGAAGGAAGAAAAACAAAAAACAAATTAGCAAATTAAAATAAACAAAGCACGAGATAACATTATAAGAAGATTAAAATTATGAGGGAAAGTTAATGCAAAAAATGTAGCTGTTTTCATAAGCTAATTTTGCTTTGTTGAGTTTGTACCTGAATATAATAAAGTCTCTTGATGATTAATAATAACTATAAGCTCTCTTCTACTTACATAGACTTCATGAATGAGAAAGGCCAGGCTAGGTTTGACCTTCCACATCTAAAAAGGATAATCTAGCTTTTGCAATCCTTTGAGAAAGCTAAACTGCTTATGTCAACATAGTCTGCTCACACAAACTGAGGCCTCTGACCGAAAACTGATAACCACAAAAGTAAGAGATAAAGTAATTGCAAGGTTCAAAGCAGTCAGATGCACTCAGGCAAGCCTCAACAGATGTGAGTAGGGTCAGAACTGTGTCCGTGCAATTCCTAGTGTCACTTCTTGGTGACTTTTACTAGAAAATATGGAGGTGGGGAATACATCAAAAAGCCCCTTGGAACTATAGTATTTTCATGTGCAAGCACCTAAAATGTGTGTTGTGAGGGAGAGAAAAGGGCTAGAAAAGTTCAAAATGCTTGATATATTACCAAGAAACATTTTCTTTTTTTCTTCTGGTAGTTTGTGAAACACAGTCCAAAAATTCCTGATGGTTTGATCTAACATTTTATACTGTACGTACTTCACATTCTGTCAAAGAGATAAAAGTAAATCAGGCAAGCTAATACCATTTACATTTTCATTCAAAGCAACAATATTCTATCCAATAAATTTTATAATCCTGTTCATAGATATTCAAATCCTCTTAACCTTTAGAATCTGCTTATTCATTTGTTTTTCACAGATTCATATGACAATCCTTGAGCTATGACTTGCTTTTTAGTCCCCTTTGCTCTCGTACATGACGAAAATTAGAAACGGACTCAAAGCACCACCACAAAGCAAAATAAGAGAAAGCCCCTTGAGCTTCCATTTTTCTATCCATGACCTGTGCATTCAGTGAAAGAAAAGGTCACGACTTTATGGTCAGCAGATACAGCAGAAGTACATTGTACTTGTATCCAATACCTTTTCCAGCAGATGCCAGTCAAATTTTGTGTGTCCCTGGAGAACAGTCTGGAGCTCTGCAGGGAGAAACATCTTCCACGTTGCGGCTGGGCAGCCTCTTAAAAATCCCTGCATAAAGTCCTCAAATGGCTTCCGTATTGCATCGTTTAACACATAATTCACATACAAGTCAACAAATTCTTTCCTGCAAAGTTATTTTGAATCAATTAATCCAATAGACACATTTTTTTAAAAAGAGAATTGTTGAGAACTTTATTCCTTGTTCCTTTATTCTGTATGACTTGCTTTAGTGTGAGTCTTTACTGAGAGCAGGCATCACTGGCCATTATTTATCCAGTGAATAAGTTAGGAGGATCACCATAAATAAAAAGGAATACTGACCAACATGGATTCATTTTGTTAGTACTTCTTGTGCTCCATGTAAACACTGCAATGAAATCCTATCAGACACCATGCTATTAAGACAGAACCCGGCAGACTGAAATTCAGTTTAAATTCAGCAAAACTCCCACTGGATGCCCAAGAATTACTCTGAAATCAAAACAAAAGTTTGCATGGCTGCTAATCGGTACAGGTTTTTTTAGTGACACTGTACTTGTACAGTTGACTCAATGTAAACTCTGTACTTCAAGCTTCCTAAACAGCCATTTCATGCATTTTCATGGTTCCTCAGATTTTCTGCATAACTCAGGCCACAGAATTTTTCTCTGTCCCCTGTGCTAAGGTTAATATTGACACAATACCTTATCAACAGACTGCTCCATCTCTGTTATATACCAGATATATGCCATATAAATAACTAAACAAGAAACATTTTGCTCATTCAAAAAAAAAAAAAAAAGCCTTATAGAGGAGTACCTATAGCTGTGTTTTCCAGATAAATTGTCTGTATTTCACTAAAAATACTGTTCATGGGTATTTCACATATTTCTTAGGAATTTTCTTGATAAGCCCAGGCATCTCTGTATATGCAGATGCCAGGATGTCTAAGGATCCCCTTACCCACAGCTTGCACAAACTGCTGGTGTCTGGTGCATATGCAGCATATACAGCAAGAATCAAAAGCAAACAACCTGCTGGACCAAGAGCAAGTGCACAATGTTGATGTCCAATATTTTATAAGGGTATATAGTGATGGGTATAGATACGGTACTTCATACACTTGTAACAAGAGAACAGGATAAGAAAAAGAAAACTGACCTGTTATGCCTAGTGACAGGAATGTTGGCACCGTTTTTTTTAAGTTCAACAGTAACCATGGAATCTCCTTCTTCCATAATCTACACACATAAATGAAAACATTGGATGCTATGTCTGTATATGACAGATATATATATGTGTATGTGTGTGCGCGCGCTACATCTTTCTTTCTACAGGGCCTGACATAGCAATCTTACTAGTTTGAGTTTACAGACAAGTTGTGTCATTGCAGTGGGACAGCCTCTCCAGAGTACGCACATAGCATGTCTGAATGGCACAATAATGTCTTACCGTGAAGTTCATTCTCAGGACTTCAAAGATCTCATCACATTCTTCATCCAAAATTCGCTGAAGATTCCTTTCAAAAAAACAGAGAGGGTAAAAAAGAGAGAAGAAACCGGACCATTCAGTGCACTTTCAAATTCCACCAAAACCCATCCCTTGAACGCATATACACAGAGAACACTCCTTAAATGCATATACACAGAGAACACTCACACTCAGAGCCTTCATATACAGCCCTAATCACTATACCCTACACACTTATATCCTGCTCCTGCCATGAGCTGAGGACACATCCTTCACTGTGAAGGATTGCAGGCAAGTCCATCCCCACACCCTGTGGGAAGAACTTTAAACAAAGTTCAGTAGCACATGTGCTTGGACCACAGCCTTATTCTTCCAGGTATCATCTAGTGAGGAAGTGTGGGCCAGTAGGATGATCTGGGAAAACTGCTTTGGGGTGCAGCACTTCTCAAAGTATGGCAAGCAACCTGATGTTTCAGTCCATTGAGGATTCTTTTGCACCTGGAGGGAATCACTGGCTCGTGAGAAGGGGTTCTCATCTTCTCAGCTGGATTTCAGAGGCCTAGAAGCTTTATGTTGGTGGCAGCAGCACCTCTCCCTGCTGTATCTGCCACAAATCTCCTTTCCCAACATATGTGAGTTTTCAGATTTAGCACAACTGCAGCATATGGTAATATCGCGTTTGTGCATAACAGTATTGTGGAAGCTAGGAATTAGTTACTCATTGAAAGCAATATTACTAATTGGGTACTTAGCTTTCCATGTCCAAAGTGTTTTGAGCTGTATTCACAGTGTGGACTTCAGATACCATGCAGAGCAGGAATAGGACCCTTTCTAAGCTATGGGGTTTGGCTTTTTATTTTGGTGATGCCAGCCTCTGTTGGAGGACTGGACAAGGCCCACTTTGGGAATTTGTGGGTTTTTTTCAGCTCTGCCACAGCAAACATAGCTGCCAATGCTACCCCGAACGTGGTCTTGGTAGGGATCTCCACGCACATCCCCAGCCATGTTTTCTCAGCAGAAGCTCGGGCCGTGTCTGGCTCATACCGGCCTGTGGCTGGCCACAGCTCTTCCAGGTCATCCAAGGTGGGCGCCAGCCCAAGCAGCTTTTTGTAGAGCGCCCTAGGAAAGGGGAAGGGTGCCATGCACATGTTGTACAGGGCCATTCCGCACAGCGTCCCGATCTGGAAAAAGGTCTCCTCGCAACTCGGGCCCTGGTTAAAAACAAACACATTTTTAAAAGCTCTAAGTGCCTTTTCCAGAGAGCAGGTTCCCCATTTCCCCGGGCCCGGGGGTCAGCCCCTTACCTGGCTGGGGAACCACAGCAAGCCAGAGGCGACACGGCAGAAGGCTCCGGTGTTGGGATGGCAGAGGGTCCTAGCAGCGATGCTGAAAAACTCCTGAACCAGTCCGCCTAGGTCTTTTCCTTCCTCGCCCAAGAAGAACACCTGCGAACCCCGGAACACCCATAAAGGCGGGGACACGGATACCGGCACCGCGATAGAGGGGCGGAACCACTGTGCTAGCACGGCAGCGCAGCCCGGACGGCTGCAAGGGCCCACCGGAAGCGATGTGGGGCGCGGCAGGTGGGGGCTAACGGCCATGCTGCGTAGCGCGGTGGCTGTGCTGCGAAGGGCGGCGAGTGGCGGCGGAGGGCAGGCGCCGGGGCAGGGTTCGGAATCACTGCGGTCGCAGCCGCTGGAACCGTCGCTGCTGCGCTTCCTGGTGTGCCCGCTGTCCAAGCG
>WBNM01043315.1:396995-409043 GCA_013399055.1 Ramphastos sulfuratus | reverse complement strand
GGGGGCGGGCGGGCAGGCAGCTCTCGCTGGCCCGCCCCTGGTTTGCTGCTGCCCCGAATCTAGCGAGAACGACTGGCAAAGGGCGAACCCTGGTTATTCGCTCCTCCTTGTGGTTTTTGTTTGCTTGATTGATGTTTCGAGGTTTTCTTTGGTGGTGTTTTTAGTGGTTAGGGTTGGGTTTTTGTTTGTTTTTGGGAGGTGGGGGTGCTGCTTGGTCGTTTTGGGTTTTTTGTTTTAGATTGTTTTGGTTTATTTTTTGTTTTCTTTTCCCCTGACTTGCCTGGCCAGGTACGAGGAAGCTACCAACGAGCTCATTAACGAGGAGCTAGGCATTGCGTACCCCATCATCGACGGCATTCCAAACATGATCCCGGAAGCAGCCAGGACAACTAAGAAAAAGCCCCCAGCGGGGGACTCGAAGCAGCCTTGAGGATCCACCAGCCACAGCAGTGAACTAGGGAGGATGGCTGGAGGAGGCATGCTCCCTTCCCTGCCCACACTGACTGTACTTGTTCCCCTCCTGTCCCTAGCAGGCTTGTTCTACTCAGCCAGCGTTGATGAAAACTTCCCACAGGGCTGCACCAGCAGTAACAGCTTGTGTTTCTACAGCCTTCTCCTTCCAGTTACAATACCAGTGTATGTATTCTTCCACCTATGGACCTGGATGGGAATTAAGCTTTTCCGGCACAACTAGTGACATGCATTTGCTAACTTTTGGGCTTGTCTAAAGCAACAGTTTATTTAATTTCATCAGGTGTTGCAGTTGAGACTTGAGAGTTCCCTTCCGGCACTGGTGACTGTCATTTCCCTGGTAGCATCAGGAAATGGGTGAAGTCATCTGCAGTGGCCTATTACTTAATTACTGCTAAGGCAGATAAAAAGGAGGAATAACAAGAAGCACATATTCCATCTAGAGTATCCCCCAAAGAGCGTTGCGTGTTAGTAGTGGCACTAATGAAAATCTAACAAACAATAACAACATTCAGCAATATGAATTTCTCTTTGAATTACAGCCTTTGGTTTTTGATTTTTAAATGATAATGTGTATTGAAATGTATTTGTTTTGCTGTCGAAGGAACATCAAATAAATTAGGCTGAAGTTTAAAGCTTGAGTTAAATGAAGGCTACTTGTATGATATCCATGTCCAGTAGCTGCTTGCTTGCATTCTTTAATGGTTCCTGATGGGATACTAAAAATGCAATCAAAGTAATCACACTGTCAGTAGGCAGGTAATCCTGTGGTGTGAAAGGCAGTGGCCACAAGAGATACATTAGAAGGCTGACTAGCCAAGTGCAGCTGTTTGTCAGGGCTCCTTGCACAATTAGTAGAGAGAAAGTCTGAATCTAGAGAACAGTACAGAGCACAAGCCCTCTCTAAATAAGTACCCTTTTCAGTTGACGTAGTGAGGAAGAGAGAAGGAAAAGTTTTTACAGCTCTAGCTGGCAGAAGGCTCAGGCTTATTTGGAAAGAACTGGAACAGGATTAACAGGAAAGTGAAGTCAGTAGTTCCTACAGCACAGGCATGATGCCAGATTTTTGATGCCCCTTGAGTTAGTGACTGATAAAGCACATGGTCTCTGAGCTGAGCTCTGCTCTGTACAGATTCTCACATAAGCCATCTAATGGCTTGCAGGGCAGGGTGATACCTGAAGAAAATACAGAATCTTTGGGTTCATGTGGAAACCACAGACTAAAGGCACTTGAAGACAGCAGCACTACAATGAGCTCTCCATCTGTCTTGCTTGCACTCTTCCTTCCTCTCCCTTCAGACAGCATCTCTGTGAGAGAAATGGCTTTTGTGGCTATGTCTCTCGCTGGCCTCAAATGCTGGCTCCCAGGTACTGGCTTTTTCACATACAGCCAAACTAGCTAAGAGTCTTTAAAGTAAATCTAGCAGTAATAGTAACGCTTTGCCAATTACTAGTTTCCTGAACAATCTATTACGTTACCCTAAAGCAACTACACAGTAAATAGCACTGCCACTTGCATTTAACTTGTGCCAAGAAAACTTGATGGCTACATCACATGTAAGATACTGCTCCCCATATTTACATCCCCTGTGGATTGAGTTTTATAATAATTTGGTGAGTAGTTGTTTCGTCGTATGCTCAGTCACTACTGAAACGCTTCTACCAATGTGTCAGTAACACTGAAAACCAAAGAATGCTGCAGCAGTGTAGTCAAAGATAACAATACAATTTGGTGTCTTACCCGTAACATGTTCTTGAATTGCTGGGTTGGTGCATTATTTAAGTGGGTCCAGATATCTTGCAGAAGGTACTGTCTTCTGACTGGAAAATGCCAGTATTCCTTCTTTATAGTCCAGAAAACATTGTCCACTTTTACAGGACCGAGGGATAAACATTCCGTAGTATGAATATCAATCTTGTCTTTCATGTCAAATATGAATGGATATTTGGTCAGCTGCCATAGAGACACCTGAAATGCCAAGCAAGAAAGAAAAAGATGCGTCAGTTTGCAAAACCAGAGTTTAGGGGTGCATGTGCAGACTGAAGTGACAGTCTATAACCTTGTCGAGCTCCTATATATCTGAAATATGCCCTTGTTCTGTATGCGATGTTGCAAGTCCTGATTTAAAATCCTGCCAGTGATGCCAATTTATGGCAGAAAGAGTGATTTAGATTACTTACAGAATCACCATCAAAAGTATTTGGAAGAGTGATTTTAATATCACAGAATCTACCAGGCTGGAAGAGACCTCCAAGATCATCCAGTCCAACCTATCACCCAGCCCTAGCCAGTCAACTAGATCATGGCACTAAATACCTCATCCAGTCTTTTCTTGAGCACCTCCAGGGATGGTGACTCCACCACCTCCATGGGCAGCCCATTCCAATGCCAATCACTCTCTTCGTGAAGAGCTACCTCCTAATACCCAGCCTATACGTCCCCTGGTGCAACTTGAGATTGTGTCCTCTCGTTCTGATATGGTGGCGTAAACTTGAAACTTAAAGTTTGGTGGCTGGAGGACAGCTCTGACTCTCAGAAGCAGGAGTCATCTCATGAAAGGCTCCTACCTGTAGCTGCTAAAATATTGAAATGGTAAATGGCTTGCATAATTCAGAACAGCTGGAGGACTACAGAAAATGCATTGTCTTTGAAATGTACTGAGCTAGAGTTGACTTCCATATATACAAACTCATTTAAACAAGAAAAATCCTGTTTTGTACTGCTGGTAAGAGTTATACTTACTCTTTCGTCATTCAAGAAACAACAAATTTGCATAAGCGGTTTCCCTTGAGGCACATGGAAAGTGTTTTCTTGTACTCTGAAACCAGTCCTGGAGTTCACCTGCATTGATATAAGATGAAAAGGAGTGTCAGCAGATCTCATGAGCTAAGCATCTCTGTGCCAGGACAGGACTAAGTAGTAACTGAGCTTTCCGCAGAAAGAGCTATGAGAGCCTGAGCAGAAGTCAAAGGATAGAAATGCTACGAGTAGCACAGCTCTCAAACAGTGAGAAGTCTCAGAAAGACATGTATAAAATAGCAGGAATGTCATTTACAATTAATATCACTTAGCAAGACTCCATCAGGAAAGGTATGCTTCATTTTTAGTCTTTCATGTTGCAGGACAATCTCTATTCAGGTTCCTACTTGGTGCCTGACAAAGATGACTTTGAGGAGGGCATCAAACATGTAAAGCTCCAAATGATGGTAGAGTACTCTACTTATGGTAGGCGAGGCCTGCTGCACTTTTGAGTTTATTGACCATGATAAATGCAGATTCATAAATAAACTTTGAGGCCCAAATCTGCATTCTCAGCCAAAAGGATTCTGAACAATTCTTAAGAACTCAATTCTGAACAAAACTTAAGAACTCTCTGTAATTCATACTTGATACAAGTGTGTGCTTGAGCTCTTGACTTCCTAAACTTTGAACATCTCAGCAGAAGGCATGGTTGTCAAGAAGAATAGTTATTGCCCTCTTTCTTCCTTCGCAGACAAAGATGCTCTAATTCTATTGTCCCAGAAGATTTCTTAGGTAACAGGCTCTTAAAGCACCACAGAGTGTCACCATGGCAGCCACAACGTGCCAAGCAGGTGGGCTGTTGTTTGAATGCTGTCAGCAGTTACTGGGATGGGGAATCTTGCCAGCAGCAAGTGGAATGGGCATGCTTCCATAATGGCCACCTCATCCATAGCTCTGTACACATCAGTGCATCTACTCACACCACTGAAAGCAACCCTCCCCTTGCCAGAGGCTATAACGTGCCACAGCTCTATATTTCTATAGAGTGTCAGCCAGGCACAACTCAAGAGCTGGACTCCTTCAGAGTTGTGCTGGTGTAGAGCCAAAGAGATTCTTAAAGCAATGTAAAATAAGAATGTAAAATGTTCCCTTGTAAAAAGAAAACTCAGAGAATTCTGCAACCAGAAAGGATTTAAATATTCTAATTCATACCAATGCATCCTACCCAGTCACAATCCAAAGTCTTTATCACCTGGTAAAGAATCTGCAGTATTTCCAGAATCACCATTTCATGAGGGTGCAGGTCAAAGGGGTATCTTTGAAAATCTTCAATTTCTTTGAAAAACTGAGACAACATTTTCTGGAAAACCCTCTGATATAGAATGACCAACTGCTTGAAAAAGGATGTTTCTAGATTTGACCACAGGCATTCTGTAAAGAAAACAGCCAGTGAAATATTTGTCACAGGTAGCATGCAAATAACTGCAGTTTGTAGACTCAAAAAAAAAAAAAGCTTAGCTTTGCACTTCAAAAATTAATACACCTCAGTATAGTCACCATGTTTCTACTCCTACCAAAAGCATTTCTTGCAGGCTGAACTCTGGATCAAATTGCATCAGCAACTCTTACTCTGCAGACAAAAATGGCCAAGCACTTAAAGCACTCAGGTCTATCATCATAAAACCATACCAAGGATTTGCTGGTCTTTTGGCTGTAGTTTCATGATGGCTTGTGCTAACAGCCTGAGTGAAAGGTAAGAGCTGTCATCCTTTCCCTGCAGAAGGAAAGGCAAGATCAAGTAGACTCTGAAATTTTCAGGCGAGATGGGAGAGGAAGACAATGATGGCAGCAAATTCTTAATCTCCTTTTGCACCTTTAGAGTTTAAAAAAAAAGAAGAGAGGGACAAGGGTTAAAAATGCAGTTAAATTTTGCCAAAATAATCTATGAATTAGGCTGCCATAAAATTCCCACATTCCATTCACAAATCCAGAGCTCCTCAGTATCTCTGCAGCAAGAATCTTTATACCGAACTCTTACCTCCTGCAAGACTTTTGGCATTTTGCTGATCGTCTCATAAAAATGTTGCACTTGTGATATATCTACACCTGAAACTTCTTTAGAAGTTTTGAAATGTTTGTCTCTATCAGAAAGAAAAAAAAAAAAAGAACACCAAATGATGTGACAAGCTGGGTTGATTGTTCTGTGGGTTTTTTTGTTACTAATTGAACAGTGAAGCATCATAACATCAGAAAATACTTGGAAAGTTCATCTCTGACTCCAGTGGGTATAATTTAATCTGCTCTATGAAGATACTCCCACTATAGAGTGAGCTGTTTAATATTCTGTCCTTTCTGTCTTGTGTAGCTGTACAGGGTTAATGGTAGGCTTCCTGTATTTCAGCCTAAACCACTTGCACTTCACTGCTGGGAAGAGCTATTATGGATTCTTCAGGAGCTGTAATATTGCCTAAAGGGATTATCATCATCTGTCAAATGTCACTAAGGGATAATCTGCTACAGTATGAGCTTCTAAAACGTATTTCAGTAGGACTTGGGGGATAAAAAACTTAATTTTAGCTTGGCCTTTGAGAAAAACAGACTGCATCTTCCAAATTCAGATACGATTAATCTCCTCTTCATATGTGGGCTAAAATACCACATTCTAATCACTTAACATGCAGCCAATGCATTCTGTTATGTCTAAGTCAGTGCGTACTACCTTTGCTCCAAGAAGCTTCCGTTGATGCAAGCCTCAGATGAAAAGATTACTCTGATATTCCTGATAGTGAAAAACAAACCAAAGTCAACATGAGTAGGAACTTCAGGATTTTTATTCTGAAAGAACAAAAAACATATGTACAGCTGTGTCTACACTTGACCACACAGAACTCATCTTGGCACCACCATATCAAGACCATTGTAGAAGATTTTGTGGTTGAGGAGTCACTGATCTTTGACAAGCCAGCTCTGCTCTCCCAGCCCTTGCGAATGAACCTGCTCAAGCACCCCATGTCAGCCTCTGGTGCATGTTCTTGGGTGTTACAATGGAGATGTCTTCTTCTGGCAGGTTGGGACATTAACTGATTTTGTTTCATGTGGGGAGGAAAAAAAAAAAAAAAGGAAAAAAAAAAGGAAAACCAAAACACTGCAGCATAGGAAGGAAAAAGAATCCTTCCATGGACAGGATCTTTGTAGCACACTGAGGGAGAATTCGTGAGAGTGTCCATTTATTGCTGCATGAAAGCCATGTTCTCAGCATCCAAAAGATATCAGAGTTACAATCCTAATTCCGTTCTTATGAAGGTAGCTATTTTATTGAGCAATTTGCTGTTAGTTCCTTCCTTTTGAGATCTGGAAAGAACACTCTCACCATATGAAGGGCTGCTTTCCACATGATCCAAACCATACTAAAAGTTGTCAGGGAAATACATAGATCCAAATTAGCAAAGATTTTTAAGTGCTCAAAATCAGCAGCCAGAGTTAGACTTGCTTAAAGAAAATAAACTTCCATGCAAGATCTGAAGAAAAAAAGACTACAGAATCTTCTCAGTCATAAGTGTAAGGCTTCCCACAGTAATACATACTTACTGCTTTTGAAAATAGGTAACTAAAGAAGAGATCGCTAACTGTTAAATGATGACAAAAAGGTTATCAATGGAATGTTGCTTATCAACACCTCTTTTTCCTGTGCAAAACCTAAGTAAGAAGTGCTGGTAGAAGATTCTGTCTCAGCTAAAGCCTTGAACCTGTTTCCACTATAATCTCCAAAGCATAATAATTTTCAGAGAAGATCATCTATTAATGAAAAGGGGCAAAAAAATAAAGACCCAGAGGGTTTCTGACTCACATTTTTACAGTCTCCCAATGATGCAAACTAGAATTAGAAATCCATGGAATCACATCATCTTGCAGAGTGGCAATTCTATTCAAATTCTATGTGAAAAGCATGAAAATATTGACAAGATTACAGGTCTAGCAGATAAGATTCTGTCTTTCAAGGCAATGATTACAAGATTTCAGTGTAGGGATGAAGAAATTAACGGTCATCCAACATGATGTAAATGCATTAACCACAGAATAGATATGTAGTTGCAATACAAGTTAATTTCTGGGTAAGCATGGAAAGAACTGCAAGAGACATGTATGAACTTGGAGTACTAAAAGCAGGATGGGAAATTCCACTGTTTCCAGCAGTAACAAGAAAAATGGTAAAGTTAGAAGCCATGACCAAATGTGCACATACCTTTCTCTTCTTGCAAAGGACAATAGTTGGGTTTCCTTCAGCAATAAGTTCAATGACCTTTCCTGACTTCTTTTCCCCTGTGAAATATATATTTTTTTTTAAAGTCAAAGGAGTATTTGAAGAAACAATCAGTATCTTCAGACAGCTCAGTCCACAGATGTGGAATAGTAAAAACCCAAGCCCCTCAGACAGAATCAACCTTTAGACAGCCAGCAGCTATGTGGCCACTACCCATAATGATAAATCAAGCAGCTTTGGATGACCAAGCAAGAATGTAACATATTGGTAGTCCCTTGGTGTAAATATGAATTCAAGAAAGCAAGCACCTCCTTGGAAGGAGCACACACAGATGGTACACATCTGCTATGGTCATTACCCTCGCAGCATTTTCCAGTGTTCACTGGTAAATCGACGGGAAGTGGTATCAACTGATTAGTTTTTCTCTTATCTCCCAACTGTCCTTCATCAGAACCAAACAAATAGACTCTCTCCAAGGATGAGACATAGACCAGGGTGTGCTCTCTGTTCAGAAAAAGAAAAAACAGTTGTAATAAGCTAATACCACTGGGCTAATCAGAATAGAATTTACAGATACATTTTCAGAGTGGATAACCAAGGCTTGTCTTTAAATGTCCTGACATTCCAGCTACAGAATCCCTTTAACCAAAGTCTTAGGGCTCTTCCTTGCATAAGGGAGGTCATGGATAGAAAGTCCAGGAAGGTTGTGAATGCCTCATCCCTGGAGGCATTCAAGGCCAGGCTGGATGAGGCCTTGAGCAATCTGGTCTAATGGAAGGTGTCCTTGCCCATGTCAAGGCAATTGGAACTAGATGATTTTAAGGTTCCCTCCGACCTAAACTATTCTATGAATCTATAAACATTTGGCAATAAAGAGCAATAATGAGCTGCCTGGCAGAAAGGGATCTGGGGGTTGTAATAGACAGGCAGCTGAATATGAGCCAGCAGTGTGCCCAGGCGGCCAAGAAGGCTAATGGCATCCTGGCTTGTATTAAACATGCTGTGGCCAGCAGGAGTAGAGAGGTGATTGTCCCCTTGTACTCAGCTTTGGTGAGGCCACACCTCTAGTGTTGTGTTCAGTTTTGGGCACTGCAATACAAGAGAGATGTGGAGGTGCTGGAGCAGGTTCAGAGGAGGGCAACAAAGCTGGGTAAGGGCCTGGAGAATAAATCTTATGAGTGACTGAGGGAGCTGGAGCTGGTTAGTTTGAAGAAGAGGAGGCTGAGGGGAGATCTCATTGCTGTCTGCAACTACCTGAAGGGACATTGTGGAGAGGTTGGTGCTAGTCTGTTCACATAGGTAGTTGGAGACAGAACAAGGGGGAATGGCCTCAAGCTGGGACTGGGAAGGCTTAGATTAGATATCAGGAAAAAGTTTTTCATGGAGCAAGTGGTCAGGGACTGGAATGAGCTGCCCAGGGAGGTGGTTGAGTTGCTGACCCTGGATGCGTTTAAGGGTCATTTGGATGTGATGCCTAGGGATATGGTTTAAGGTGAATCTTGTAGAGTAAGGTTATAGGTTGGACTTGGTGATCCTGAAGGTCTTTTCCAACCTGGATGTTTCTCTGGTTCTGTGATTCTGTGAAAAAAAAAATGGACTCAAATTTCCTAAGTGTCTTCTAATTTACACTGATTCCACATACAAAACCACTCTTAAGCTTGCTAGCTCCACGTTATTCCATTTTCTCAAGTGCCGCTTCTGTGCTCCAGAGCCTGACACAAAGCCAGGAAAGATGACAGGAGACTTTTCTGTCCCAGTGCAAGAAAGGTAGGATGAAGCTGGAGAATTATCACCACTCTTCGGTTCTTTCTAAGTACTCACCAGTTTGTCAGAGTGGACAGGAACCCTGCAACTTCCCTGATGTAGGCTTTTAATAGTCTTTTGTCCTTTGGAACCCATTATAACCCTCATTTCTTTAAAAAAAAAAAAAAAAAAAAAAAAAGAGGGCTTTTGCTATTTTTAGCAGCCCTCTCCCTCTGCTCAGCATGGGCTGAGGGTTCCGCTTTCTGTGGATGTGGCAGGAGAGTGGCTTACACGTGAAGAGTGGACAACATTCTGACAGTGCTGACCTATTGTGACACAGGGTGATTCTCCCTAAGACCTTGACCTTAGATGCTGTGTTACTGGTATTTTCCCACCTGCCACAAGCAACCTGGGAAACTCTTGCTCCCCACAGCTCAGCCACCACACGAGGAGTGAGTTCATTCCGGGTGGAGTTGTGACCAAGCTGGCCAGCCCCTCCTGCTCCAAAGGTGCACACCATACCCTCCTTGGAGACAAAGAAGGAAACAACAGGATCACTGAATTATTAAGAATATTCAAATAGCCACCACCAAAAGCAAAAGCCAGCAAGACACACTATGGGACTTAAAACATCCCTGATTCTAACACAGGTAATGTTCACTTTGCATCAAGCCTAATCTTACACTGCAGTGTCCAAATCATTGAACTTCTGAGAAGAGCAATTTAACTCCTGAGATAAATTTCTGTTGTTTAATTAGTTTACTTACAGGAGTAAACCATAGCGATATTTTAAAAGTCCCTGATATGCTGCAAAAAAAGCAAAATATCTTCAAAAGATACTGAATGTTGAACTGCACATCTTTGATCCAGGGTTCCCATTCACCATCTCTCTGCATGCAGGTGATGGGAATGTGACAAAAGGCCAGTGCCACCAATAGCTCAGTCAGCATTCCTTGGGCATCATCTTCAAAGCTGGACAGATGCCAAGTGTTGCCATCCCAGTTTTCCATGCTGACTCTTAGCAGCATATCTTTTCTTCCAAGGGGAGGTCTCAGATGCTGACCTTCCATTTCAGACTCACCTTAGAGAGAACTGCAGTATGATCTGCCCCACAAGAGATAAGCACAGCCTTCCAGTGCTCTAATGCTGCAACATATGACGGGCAGTGCCTGTCTGAAGAGAAAATACCATTGCTAAATGGAAAGAGTACTGGAGAGCCTCCCACAGAGAAAGATTTAGAAAATTAAAATAAGGGGAGCTAGCACTTTTCTCTCTTACAGCAATTAATGTATTTACTACTATGTATTTACTGCTTGGTTTCATATAACGCTATATCATATTATTTTCTCAAAATCTTCTGTCCCTTTCATAGTATTTTCTTTTCATTTACATTTGATCTGAAACAAAATGCAGTGCTTTCACATCTGCTTCCCAAAAGGTACTTGGGTTCAAAATGCTTGATTCTCAAGGGAGTGGACTCATTCAGATCCTGCATACTTCAGGTTCTGTCTGGATAGGGCAACTCTGCTATAGCCTTCTATGTCTGAAGACAAACAGGTGACTTTAATTCTTCTCTCACCTTTGTTTACAGAAAATTAAAGAAGCCAAAAATGTTAAAAAAAAAAAAAAAAATCGTTTCATGCAAGACTGCTTGGAGAGAGAATGGGAGAAGAAAAAGACTCCTGAGATACACAGTTTTAAGAGCTCATGCTACATAAAAGCTGGCCACATAAAATGTTTGAAAGTTCTCTGTAGAGATAAGACCCCTAAATCCCTTGCATGCCTTTCCTGGTCAAGATACTATAGCTCAGAAACAAATGACTTATCCAGGTATACTTCCCTTAAAACACTTTACTTCTGCTGCTGCTCCAAAGGGGTTTGACAGTCCAGAGCTACTCTTAAGTCTGCAGTAAACTCACTGACCAGAAAAACACCTTCCTACTGCTCTCCTTCCTTACCTTCTGTGTCTCCAAGTCCCAGCTGTCCAAAATCATTCTTTCCCCAGGAGTACACAGCTCCAGAGAGTGACACAGTGATATTGTGAGATCCTCCAGCAGCAATTTGAGCAAGTGAGATGCCCTTTAGTGTTTCCACTACCTGGGGTTGGGAAACGAACGTGATTTGACTCCCCAGCCCAAGCTGTCCATGGGTGTTCTTGCCCCAGGTGAAGAGCACACCTCCTTCACATAGAGAACAAAAAAAAACATCTCAATCTTATTGCTTCCCTTGAGCCTTTGCACTTTGTCAATGGGAGCAAAAATTGGTGCTGTTTTCAGGGTGCTGCAAGATGAAACCTTCAGAAGCAACCAAATCTCCCTCTTTGCTTCAGACCCTTTTTGGTCAGCCCCATGCTGCCTGTGTGACTCAGCCCAGCACGAACAAAGTCAGGGTATTTTAATCTCTAAAGCCATAATTGCAAGAATTTCCCAACCAGAGAACTTCTTCAGCTTAAGAATGAGCAGGTCTGGTGACTGCAGAGTGGGGTGGCCACATCTGCTTTTCACAGCACACCTTTGCAGAGGAATAGTGTTCTGGAACTGGAGAGAGACAGCTACAGGTCCCTACGTGCTGGGAGGAAAGGGCAATGCAGAAAGCCAGCATACTTTGTGTTCCCCACACATCACTTATTACTCTATAACAGTGTCACAAGCCTCTGGGAGGAGTTCAAACGCTCCCTTCTAAAAGCAAGCCTACTATAGTGTGACTCGCTTTTGGAGGAGAAATGTTGAGAAAGGCTACCTCTGGATAGTGCCATGGAGTGGTGGTTCCCACATGCTATTTGAATAATATCTTGGTTTCCAAGTTCTTTCACCAGCCTACAAAGATAAGG